>JACYXH010000614.1:5000-40000 GCA_026745465.1 Lota lota | reverse complement strand
AGAGAGAGAGAGAGAGTGTGTGTGAGTGAGTGAGTGAGTGAGGGTGACAGAGCTAGAGAGAGACAGAGAGAGTGTGTGTGAGTGAGTGAGTGAGTGAGTGAGTGAGTGAGTGAGTGAGTGAGTGAGTGAGTGAGTGAGTGAGTGAGTGAGTGAGTGAGTGAGTGAGTGAGTGAGTGAGTGAGTGTGTGTGTGTGTGTGTGTGTGTGTGTGTGTGTGTGTGTGTGTGTGTGTGTGTGTGTGTGATCAGAACTACACAGAGTCTACACATCTCAGAGAGTACCGGACCTTCACCTGACATTTGATGGGTTAAAGAGTGGAGTGGAAAGAAATCGTTTGCATTCAGCATGCAGGTACAGATTACTGTACAGGTACTGCAGGTACAGGTACAGATTACTGTACAGGTACTGCAGGTACAGGTACAGATTACACACAGGTACAAATTCAGCGGACACGGAAACAGATTCACATACGCAATGACATCACAAAATAAATAGCTATTCATCAATAATATTAATATTAAGCTATAAACAAAGAGTTAATTGCAATGCCAAATAAGGTATATCACCATTATTATCATTAAGTGTATATTATAAATGAATTCATATTTCTTCTAATTAAAGGCGCAATGTGTAATGTTACAACTAGCTCGTAGCTTAAAATTACCTGGACATATCTGTAGTCAATGCTGATTGATAGTGATTTCAATAATGTTATTAATAAAGTAATTAATAATAATAAAATGCTGACACTCCCAAAATTACTCCCACTGACCCAGCCAGCCGAGCTACGCTACGCTACCTAATGTCCAACAGTTGCACAGAGTGGACAGAGCACTGTTATTTAGGTTTTTTCAATCTGGAAATCTCCCGCCTACTGAGTGAGGGTTCAATCTTACACATTGTTACTTTAATGAATTGTATCATCAATAATCAAAATATGATTCCTGTCCTCCAATTCCATTGCATGTTAAAATCTGCTACATGTCTGAGTGTTCAACATCCCAAATGAGCCCTGACATCAGGACCTGACGGTCTATGACCTTACACACACACGTATTGGTCTAGGGGTATTGGGTCGTCATGGTTACCTGAATCCAGGCCTTTGGGCCGCGGGCTGCACTGCTTGTGACCCTGGCAGCTCCTCATCTCCATCAGCTGAGCGTGAAGCGAGTTCAACACGTCCCGGTCCACCGAGTACACCGCATTGGTCAGCTGTTAGCGCGAGCACACACACACACACACACACACACACACACACACACACACACAGTCACGTACAGACACACGCACACACACACACACACACACACACACACACACACAGTCACGTACAGACACACGCACACACACACACACAGGTGCGAGACAGACAGACACAATACAAATACAGATGCGCGGTTATTATTTGAAGGGGGGTTATTGTTTGGCAATAGACAAAAAGGACATAAAAAAAGGAGTGCACCCTCGCATAGTTTGACCCAGTCCCGTTTAGACCCTCCATTCACAAACTGCCTGAATATATTTCGTTTATATGAACTGTGAGCCAATTGCTTCTTTAAAGAGCAGCGTGGTCCTGGATCACGTGAGAGACTAACCTGGTAGGGGTCGTTGTTCAGGTCAAAGTACTCCAAGAAACCGGTGGCGAATTCACAGAACAGGGTGTTGTGTGTCTCGTTGATGGTCCTGATGCACCAGTACGTGTTGTTGTTGGCGCTGGTGCACGCACAGAAGCCTCCCACTGGGAAGAAACCAACAGAAAGCAAGTCAAACACGGATCTACAAAGAACTATAGGTGAGAAACATAACACGTAGAACTAATGGGCAGAACTTGTTCAAAATCACATGAATGTAGAGACAGTGTAATCATTGGGGAAAGATGAAAAAGGATCTAGATATAGGACTTAAACCTCGTAGTGACCGCCTCCAATTCAGAAGCACAGGAGCATTGTCATGTTAGTTAGAAAGTTATTAGTAATGTTTTTTGGTTTATTGTTTAGTAGTTCATTGTGAGATATTTTGTCATTGTTGGGATGATTTGTTGTGTTTGAAACTGTGTTTCTCAAGCGAGTCGTGGCCAGTCAACGTTTTCACTAGCCTTGGTAAAGGTATATTTACGTTGATGTGGGATTTTACAGTACTACAACTCTCTTGAGTCCTCTGAAAGAAGGGGGAGTGTCGCTAACCAAACATCCTGTGATGCATTCTGATGTAAAAGCCCTGTACATACATGGTGTTGATGGTATTGATACAACTCATATCCTTTAATGGTGATAGAGATATAGAGCGTTAGATAGATAGAGGGTGTGTGTTTCCTAATTAACTTGTGTATTGTTATTTCTTATGTTAATTTACCTATTAGTAATACTGTTATTGGGAAGGGATTAATGTATTACTTTGCTGTAACAAAATAAAGTTGTATATTGGTCCTGGTAATAAGTCAAATTAATTGAATTGGAGTGAGTGAGTGAGTATGTCTATATATACATGTATGGGTGTGGTCCTGTATGTGCTGTGTGTTGTGTTTGGACCAGGAATGCACTGTGGTGATGACCATCCAACCCTTTATTCATTGGGATGTGGCGGCTGCAGTGACGTACGGTTCCAGAAGGGGGCAGTCTGCCAGTGGTCGTTGTTGTGCGTGAAGCAGGTGAGGCCAGGCAGACTGCAGTCGTCTCCTTTCTTCTGCCTCTTCCTCTCCTTCCTCTCCTTCTTCTTCCTGCGCAGGTCGTTGTACAGCTGGGCCTTGGAGTCCACCTCCTGAGCCGCCTCCCTGACGGACACACACACACAACCAATCAGAAATCAGAAGGGCCCGCCCACCAGGGTCAGCAGTGATCAGGGTCTGGTGAATTCAGCCCCTAAACAAATAGAGGGGCATGAAATTGGGATGACGGGGGCATTTATATGCCTGTGTAAAATAAAGAGTTTACTTCTGTATTTAACTCTAATTGCAAAGCGGGTCTAAATATTATTTTTTCATTGGAGTCGTATTGATTTGTCATGCAACATAAAAAATAAAAGGTATTTCCCAACCTTTGTTAAATTTGCCCTGGAAATTATCAAAAATGATCCTACGTGTTACACACAAAGTTGATTTCCTTCCCTTACCACCCAGTATCTGAGCATTTTAGCGGGAACTTCCAGATGGCGAAGAAGGAAAACCAACTCTAAATGATTTGGACTCTGACACTCTTGTGCTACGTTAAACCTTTCTCTCGTTTCTGAAACGGCATGCAGAGAACAGCTGCTTTGCATCCACGCAAATCTGTTCCCAATGTTTCCTGCTGCAAGATGAGCACGTATTCAGGGCTTCCAGTTGAGTCTCCCCCCATGTTGAGCTGCTCTATCTTTTCCACACATTCAAATCCCTTCCAGAACCCCCCCCCCCACACACACACACACACACACACACACACAACACACTACACACTACACACACACACTACACACACACACACCACACATACTACACACACTACACACACACACACACACACAACACACACACACACACACTACACACACACACACACACACACACACACACACACACACACACACACACACACACACACACACACACACACACACACCGTATAAAAGCCACCATATGCTTCTGGTGGCTTTTATACCCCTACCTCGAGCCACAGACACCCAATGAAAATGTCAGGACGGCACGCTTTGCACACACACCGCGATGGAGCGGACCAGGTCGGACTTCAGATGGACTTCAAATGCTTCACACAGCACACACACACACACGCACACACACACACACCTAAACCTATGTTAGACCTACGAAAAATAGCGATAAACACAGCCATGCCAGTGTCACGGTAGGAAAGCATGCAGGGAACATGCAGAGGTAGAACAGCCTTCACACACACACACACACACACACACACACACACACACAGTGTATATATTTATACCAAAACACAATGCAGTCACAAACACATGATGAGGTATGTAGTATGAGTGTGAGCTTGGGGTGGTGGTGGTGGCGGCGGTGGTGGTGGTGGTGGTGGTGGTGGCGGTGGCGGTGGGGGGGGGGGGGGGGGGGGGTCAGTAGCAGACTATTGGGCTAGTGGTCATCATACGGGGAGATGGATGAGGTGAATGAGGAGGGGAACTCACTTAAAGGGGTGGAGTTGACCTTTCTTGTTCTTCGTTCTGTGTGCCTTGTTTCGCTGGCCTTTGCCATAGTAGCTGCTTCACACAACGTCCACACAACAGAGAGAGGGGACACTAAGGAGCTGGCTCACTAACTCATCTACGAACCGTGATAAGAGCGCAGGGGGGTGCTTATAGAAACAGTGCAAACAATGAGCTTTGAGTTGGGATTAACCCTCCGATGTTCCTGTTAGGTCTATCAATAAAATCGATTGGGGGATATATAGATTATACAGTAAGTAATGTATACAGAGATGGGTAAAGACTTATTCTGTGGACCAGTTCCAGGAAATAGTTTGATTCACTTCCTCACCATTACCTCATGTATGTTATATGTTCTTTTTCTTTTGTTACATTTTTTTAACTGCTTTGGCAATGTAAATGTTTATACTGCGTGTCAATAAAGCTCTATTGAATTGAAATCAACACCAACCTCATCTTTCCACAGTCACAATCGCCCGGCCGGCGTCTCTTCAGGTGACCTCTGACCTCTCTGAGGTTCTTGATCTTGTCCTGAAGAGCCTCAATCTGGCAAAGAAAAAAGGTCAAAAAAGACTTTATTAATCAGAAAATACTTTATTAATCCCTAAAATTTGGTTGCCACAACAATAAAGTGAGGGCAAAATAGAGACAAGGAAATAAATACATCAATAAAATAATTAATACAAATATATAAAGATGTAGATTAAATCAAAACAAGTATATATATATATATATATATATATATATATAGCAATAATATTTAGAAAATGTAAACCCAATCCTTCTATTCCCACTACACAGGTAATAGATTGAACATCATTTTTCATCAATATAATCAATGCTTTTGAATGTTAGATAACTGCATCTCATCAGAAGTGACTGTACGTACCTCCTGGTCCACATAGCTCTTATGGTCCTTCCAGGCCTTGGAAGACTGGTAGACCTCTCGCTCGCAGTGCACGGTGTCGTTCATCAAGATGAAACACCTTGTAACGCACACAAACAAACAAATGTTGAATGATAAAATCACATATTACAAGCTCTGTATATGTGAGACAACTATTAGGATTATAATATACCAATTAGACGTTTAGCAGATGCTTGCATTCAAAGTGACCCTGAGAAGCATTCCTTATTGACGGGACACTGGGTCAAAGCTCCTACTTGTGCGTGACTTTGACAGAGTTGGGGTATCCGATGGCGTTGGTGTCGTCCGCCAGCATTTCCTCGGAGCCGTCGTTGGACCCTGGGTAGAACTCGGGGTCCTCGGGCTGGTAGTGGCGCTTGGTGATGACACGGCGACGCACGGCCGTCTGGTCGTCCCCCTGCAGGTCCACGTCATAGATCTGACCTTCGAACTCCACGGAGAGGGACCGGGCTGGGCGCGTGTGGACGAAACGTGGGCGGAATCCTGGAATAAGAAATAGTCGATTGTTAAAGTCTCCTTTTGGCTCATTTCCATGACTTTCAAATGTGAATGTCAATCAGCTTTTATGTATTTAAGGGATTATTTACCAAAATGGTGCACTTCAAATTCCCTTAACACATTACAGCAACAAACACCTTGGTTCTTATTGTTCAGCTGCACTTCTGCAAAGCACCTCTAGATGGCATTAAAACACCACGCCACTCACAACGTTAAAAACCATTACCAGCGCATCCCGCCCGAAAGACCTAATTCCAAGGACTTGTTATAGGAGCAGGGATGTGCATGCTATTTTATTTTTCCATTTCTCCGTCACGCATCTGTGTCCCCTTTAGGTCCTCAATAATCTATTAGACTAAACCATGGCTACAGCCTTGGCCTACACTGTTATTATTCTCATCGCCATGGAGAGACAGGACATAAACAAGGTCTGATGGGACACTGAGTGAACAGGTCATCGCTCTGCGTATGTGTGTGTGTGTGTGTGTGTGTGTTTGTGTATAAGTCTGTCCATGTGTTTATGTGTGCGTGCACACACACACACACACACACACACACACACACACACACACACACACACACACACACACACACACACACACACACAAACCCACAAGCACATCCACACCTGCGTGTCTACCCCCACACGCCCTATCATTAAGTCGACCTTGTTTATTGGCTAAGACGACAGCCTGTGATGAGTTCACGTTTATTTCTAGGGGTTGGCTCCGGAGACGAGGGAAACGTTGACGGCTCCGGCTACTACTGCTGGGCTGGACTTGGACGCACTGCTGCCCACACGCGCTGGTTTTTCCTCTCGCACTTTGTCTGTGTCACGCGTCTTCAGTGCGCTGTAACCGTGTTACGTATGCAAACAAAGGGTCTTAACGGATTGATAACGCTTTATTTTTTATTGAATGGCGCTACTCACGCTGTCCGGAGGAGACGGGGAACTGCCGCTGGGAGCGGCGGTCCGAGCGGGAGGGCTTGTAGGGGACGGCGCCCGCGTCTGGCCCGCCGCAGTCGCAGCCCCGGGGGTCCCTGGCGTCCCGGGGGTCGTAGCTGCTGCGAGGCCTCAGGCTGCGAGCCCTCTTCCTGGGGCTCTCCTTCAGACCGCCTCCCTTACACTTCTGGATCCTCCATTTGCCCGTGATCTCCTCCACGCAGTGCCACTTCTGTCCAGGGGAGGCAGCAAACACAGCCAGTGAGAAAGGGGGTTCGGATGGCTATGGATACTTGAATGTTTATCTTCGGAACACGCTCAAACGCCATGTTCATGTTCATGTTCATGTTCAATACTACGTGTAATGCTATGCTCCAATGTATGTTCCAAGGTCTAGCATGTTTGACTCCCAGTCGAAAGGTTCTGTGTTCGAACCCCAATGTCCACAATCTATCGATGCATCCCTGAGCAAGATGCCCTTCACCCTACCTGCTCCCTACCTGCTCCCTGCCTGCTCCCTACCTGCTCCCTACCTGCTCCCTGCCTGCTCCCTACCTGCTCCCTACCTGCTCCCTGCCTGCTCCCTACCGGATGTATCTGAATTGACTGCAAGTTACTAAATGACGACATTGTACATGTGGCTAGATTTGAAAAATATATACGTATAATTCAGCAGATGTGTTGCCGCACATGCAATTGTGTGGCAGGAAGTCAACCCCCCCAAAAAGCCCAACACATAGGGTAAGACCCTGCGTAAGCGATACGGGGTCAATCAAAGACACAGGAACGGTTACGAAAAATAAATAATGGCTCCTGCTCTCATTCAAGACCAGAATGGTGGCACCGCAAGACTCGTCAGGCGGATCCCACACAGTCTGTGGAAAGAACCCAAGGGCCTCCAGGAACCGAGAGAAAGACCGACAACACCGCAGAGAGATCAACCGCATCGGTCTGGGGGTTTGTAATTTGTATTTCTCCTCCTTCCAATGTAGAGCAAGAGGAAACCCCATATCGCTCTCCCGTCTCCTGCTTGAATGCTGTCGGGGCCAAGAGCATCACCAAGCCTAGTGGTGTCAGAAACACAGAAGCCCACACACACAAGAGACACTTCATTCTCAACAGCTGCATTCGCACCAGCACTGGAAATGTGTCAAGCTAATTGCTACTGGGAATGTGTGAGTGGCTGAATGGGTGGGACCACGTGGTCTCTACAACTGAGCGGGCGGACACCACGTCGGCCCTGGGACCCCGCCGAGGCCCATGTGATGGGCGGCGAGTGTGGGAATGAGGGTCCGAACAAAAGGGCCGCAAAGGGGGAGTGAGTGGGGGGTCAGGTTTCCAGTTTGGCCCCTGCTCAACAGACTGAGGAGCCCAACAGTTCCACCACACACACACACACACACCGAGCGAGCACACACACACACACACACACACACACACACACACACACACACACACACACACACACACACACAGGTGGTAAGAAAAAAATAATTTAGACACAGAAACATAGACACACACATAGATAGACACACACACATAGATAGACACACACATAGATAAACACACACATAGATAGACACACACACATAGATAGACACACACATAGACCGTCCATCCACTTTTTTGGATGGACATGAAAATACAGGCGGGCACCACTAAAGGGAGAGACTAGAGAAGTCATGGGGGAGGGGGGAGGGGGAGGGGGGGAGGGGGGAGGGGGGCAGGGAGAAAGGGTTCATGGACCGAGGGCAGACAAGGAAGACCTTGCAAGCAAGCTGAGACGGGAGCCAAAAGCCTAAAGCGGTCTGGACTGGATTCACACTCCTTGTAAAAGGGGTTACATCATCGACATAGGCTCCTCCACCACCACTTGCTCTATGACACACATCGCCCCGAAACACTTCCAACACAATTACACCCACAGCACAGAGAAACAAGAAAGTACAAGAGCAGATCGTGTTCTGGCTAAGACGGGAACAGTTTCCATGAAAGCATGAACACGTAATCATAGCCAGAAGACGTTGAACCCACTCTTTGACTCCTCAGAGATACAATTGAATCATACGCTTTGATTTGATCAAAACTGAGGTCCCACAGCATTTTAGGGGAACCACTGAAGAAAAATAGCTATGATAGTGTGTGTCTTTGGTGCGTCGTTTCAAAAACTGTTTGGTCCTACCTCACATGTTAGACTTAACACAAAGTCACTCACTTCCTGTAGTCTGTCAGGTCACTCACTTCCTGTAGTATGTCAGGTCCCTCACTTCCTGTAGTCTGTCAGGTCCCTCACTTCCTGTAGTCTGTCAGGTCACTCACTTCCTGTAGTCTGTCAGGTCACTCACTTCCTGTAGTCTGTCAGGTCACTCACTTCCTGTAGTCTGTCAGGTCCCTCACTTCCTGTAGTCTGTCAGGTCACTCACTTCCTGTAGTCTGTCAGGTCACTCACTTCCTGTAGTCTGTCAGGTCACTCACTTCCTGTAGTCTGTCAGGTCACTCACTTCCTGTAGTTTGTCAGGTGGGTGGAGCCGACTATTCATGGTCAAATCAAAAGGTCATTTCCATCAAAAACATAACAGAAAAATATGAAGTATTTTCTGATTGGCTGTATTTAGTCTCCTTAACCTTGAATAAAGAAACATAAAGCTTTCTGGCTCCAATAGATTCCCCAAGAATACATCCTTGAGAAGAACTCTGTCGATGGCTGAGAGTTGAAATGTTCACTAAATGTCAGTTTTCCCCAAACTTCCTTCTCGAATGTACTTTAATTTTTTTCTCACATATGGGTTCTTATTTGGTATCAAAATATAAGCACAATTGGAAGAAAGAAAAGGTGAATAATAAAATTACACAAAGCACTTGCCAGCATAATTTCACCTATATGTAAAAAAAAAGAAAGAAAGTAATACCAGGTTGCTTAGTGAGCGGTTACGGCATATACAGTAACTAGGACACACACACACACACACACACACACACACACACACACACACACACACACACACACACACACACACACACACACACACACACACACACATCTGAGGTCTAGAAATAGCTCCCCTAACATCTCTAATAACCGACTTAATGTTGCGGACACACTTGCAAGGCTGTAAAACACCAGCCGATCTGGCTCCCATTAGCCGGCCCGTCAGAAAGCCCCGCCTTTTACCGCCACCTTAAAAAACAACCAAAGTGCAGCGTAGAGTTGGTGTTGTCCTGCGTGCGCCAAGGCCGTACACACAGTCGGCCTGTCGGGTCCTGCCAGAGAACTAATGGGCAGAGTTGAAAGGAAGCACAGGCGAATCTGGGCCAGAGCTCAACAGTGAGCCCAGAAAAGATATCATAAAAGCAGTGCAACTATGAACTAATTGATTTAAAAGGCCTACTTGGCGCGTGGCTCTTTAAGACCTCCGTAGCAGCCAGATGTCGGCTGTGTCAAGGGAGGAAGGCCCTTTAGGGAGCAATTTGCACCTCCGCTATTGGATGAGGAACTGGGTCGATGTGAAGGCAACCTTCTCCTCAACCTCTTCACACTCTTTCACAAAAGGTTTGCAGCTGTTTCACACACAAAAGGTGTGAATGAGGGATTGTGTGTGTGTGTGTGTGTGTGTATCTGTGAATGACTGTGTGTGTGTGTGTGTGTGTGTGTGTGTGTGTGTGTCTCTGTGAATGAGTTGATGTGTGTGTGTGGGTGTCTATGTATCTGTGTGTCTGTGTTGTATCTGTATTTGTGTGCTTGTGTGTGTGTGTGTGTGAGTGTCTGTGACTGAGTTAATGTGTGTGTGTGTGTGTGTTCTATCTGTGTGTATTGAATCTCTGTATATATGTGAATGTCTATGTATCTGTGTGTGCTGTATCTGTATGTGTGTGTATCTGTATGTGTGTGTATCTGTGTGTCTGTGTATGTGTGTCTGTGTGTGTGTGTATCTGTGTGTGTGTGTGTCTGTGTGTATGTCTGTATGTGTGTGTGTGTGTGTGTGTGTGTGTGTGTGTGTGTGTGTATCTGTGTGTCTGTGTGTGTATCTGTGTGTATGTCTGTGTGTATGTCTGTGTGTGTGTGTGTATGTATCTGTGTGTGTGTCTGTGTCTGTGTATGTGTGTGTCTGTGTGTGTATCTGTGTGTGTGTATCTGTGTGTGTGTATCTGTGTGTATGTGTGTGTGTATCTGTGTGTGTGTGTATCTGTGTGTATCTGTGTGTGTGTATCTGTGTGTATCTGTGTGTGTGTGTGTGTGTGTGTTCTACCTGTCCGGGCTGCAGGCAGGGCGTCTGGAACTCGGGCTGCTGGCAGGTCTCCTTCACCTTCTTGTACTTGGGGAGGCTGTTGGTCTGCTGCGTGTTCACCGAGTCCTCCTTCTTCCTCAGGATCTTCCTGCACGCAGGAACAAGGAGAACCACGGGAGGAGGACTTTCAATTATTCAATTCATTCATGAAAACGCCTCGACAGCGGACTGATGCGGGAAGTCCCAGTAGACAGAGGCACAGTACAATCCCAAAACCTCAACACACAAATGACACAAATGACAACTTTGAAAGAAAAGAAGAAGTCATTGTTTAAAAGGGAACGGCCAGCATGTGAACATATGTTAAACATAATAACTATTGCTTATTGTTTCGGAGAGATTGTGAATATATATTGTTATCATATTTTGTTTAATATATATCTACGTTTATTTTCTACCTAACAACACAGAACCGGAAACGCCATATTCAGCGCCGCATGCGTAGGACCGCGAGCCAGAACACAGGCCGAGCGAGTTATGTACCCACACCGGCCCCCAGTGATTGGCTAGTTGATCCCAGAGCGGACCTCCTTGGCCCCCAACTCCGGCCAAGCTATTCGGCTTGGCAGCAAAATGTTACAACCCCATCCCTCTACCCCTACAGACACACACCAAACGATCGCTCACTCGAGCCAGGCCAGGCTAATCAAACATCATCCCCACCATCCATCGGTCACAACACACACACACACACACACACACACACACACACACACACACACACACACACACACACACACACACACACACACACACACACACACACACACACACACACACACACACACACAGATCGATAGCGATTGTGGAGGTACTGTGAGATCAGGGAGGGCTATAGGAGCGCACGCCTTGGAGCGCGAGGACGGGAGGAACCACAGAGGAACCACGAGCTACCGTGGTGATGAGAGCACGAAATGAAAAAAAAAGCCCTAAATAAATCACTGTGTTCTGCTGGAGCCACTTTCTGTGTTGGGAGAAATAAACGGGAGAGGACTGCAAAGGCTAATCTAGGCGCTTATATAAGGGAGTGCTGGCAGACAGGCTGCACATAAACAGCAGGGATTAATGGAAGGGTGGATTAAAAGGTCTAAATCCCCATAGGGTCAGAGGTCGGGTGCATTTAATTTCATGCGCAGCCTCCCCACCTGCTCCTCTAAAACATGTGCCCAGCGGGAGGAGCGACGGTGCTATAGTGCTAACTGGTACAACGCCATGCTAATAGGTACAACAGCATGCTAACTGGTACAACGCCATGCTAATAGGTACAACAGCATGCTAACTGGTACAACGCCATGCTAATAGGTACAACAGCATGCTAACTGGTACAACGCCATGCTAATAGGTACAACAGCATGCTAACTGGTACAACGCCATGCTAATAGGTACAACAGCATGCTAACTGGTACAACGCCATGCTAATAGGTACAACAGCATGCTAACTGGTACAACGCCATGCTAATAGGTACAACAGCATGCTAACTGGTACAACGCCATGCTAATAGGTACAACAGCATGCTAACTGGTACAACGCCATGCTAATAGGTACAACAGCATGCTAACTGGTACAACGCCATGCTAATAGGTACAACAGCATGCTAACTGGTACAACGCCATGCTAATAGGTACAACAGCATGCTAACTGGTACAACGCCATGCTAATAGGTACAACAGCATGCTAACTGGTACAACCGTATGCTAACTGGTACAAGCGTATCCTGACTAGTTTAGATGGTATGCTAACTGGTTCAGCAGTGTAGCTAACTGGTAAAACAGTATGCTAACTGATATAACTTTAAAGCTCACTGGTACAACGGTACGCTGACGGTTAAAGCGATGGAACTAACTTGCACGACGGTATGCTAACTGGTACAGCGATAGAGCTAAGTGATGGCGCTTCAAACTGCAGTAAGACCTCTGTCTCCTGATGTGGATGCATGTGCAGACATAGGAATGGGATGTATAAATGACATACAGTATCTCATGTTTAAGGAGCATCCCGGGAAAGGACATCCACCTCCTCCCTTCCATCTCCGTCTTATCTACTAATATCATCTCGCACACACACACACGACGCCAGCGTAGATCAGGCAATGACACCACCTGGCTCCTTTCCCACTTCCTGTCCTCTCCCCCTCTCTCCTTCCCATGTCCTCCCCAAATTGTTTTCCCCTCCAAGCCGGGGCTCCTTCTTGCCACGCGAGGAGAGCGATAGCGGTATTGTTCCTGCGCCCCTCGTCAGCCCTCCTGACAGTTCACCCCCAGTCTCTCTGGCAGCGCGTCTAACCCGTCACGGCGAACAAAAGCTCTGCTGTAAACACACAACAGCGGTGTCGCGTTCTTGCCTTGCATGTTGGGAGACGGCGGGGAGGTCAAACAAAAGGAACGACACTGGTTTGTTTTTTGTTTCTTTAGTGAATGGGTGTTTTTGTGGAGGGGTTGGGGGGGTGGGGAGCTGTGTGTACTTGTGACGGGGGGGGCTGCCGTTAAAGAAATCTGCGAGTCAGTGAAACATCCCACGAGGGGGTCGACGTTGGGCCCCTCCCCCACGCCGCCATTCCACCCGGTACCATCACCCGGTACCATCACCCGGTACCATCACCCGGTACCATCACCCGGTACCATCACCCGGTACCATCACCCGGTACCATCACCCGGTACCATCACCCCGGGACGCGGCGGGACCCGCTCACCGCAGCTTTCCTGCCCGTTTAGCTCCCCCGCTAACGCTAACGCTAACGCTAACCGCCATTTAACTCTACCAGTGTTAGAGTGTGTTGTGTGTGTGTGTGTGTGTGTGAGGAAGCTGGCAAGTCATGCTTGGGGGGTCACGGTGGTGCGCCTCGTTATGCAAGAACACCCCCCCCACTGAGGACAAAGCCTTGACTTGGTTTTTGCTTTACAGTTTCTTTGTAGATCCAACAATATCCCTGTTGCAACAGCGTCAGCACCTTTTGCGTGAGCTGTCCCAATGCTGTAGCCATTTATAGTTCCACTAAAACAACCCGAGCGAAGGACATGTGTTTTCCTAGCCGACTGTGGTCAGGACATGCCTGTCAGACAGCAAATAACCAAGACAGAGAGCGAGGACGGGGATTGGTGGTTAGGCATGGGGGTGGGGGGGTGGGGGGGGGGGGGACACATGAGGTCTCGACGAGTCCCTATGTAGAAAAAAGGTGTCGCTCTTTGCTCTTCATTGTGTGGTGTCGATGGGAGCGTGGTATGGAATGTAATTAGAGAATGTTCTGCTTACCCCCGCTCCACCAGGAATGTGTCCCTCCAGACTTTGGGTTTCCGGTTAGGTTTGAATCTAAAGAAGAAGAAAAAAACGAAAAAAGGTTCATAGCTTTCGTACGGCTGGTGCACTCACTGCTATGTGGGTCGGCTTCAGCGACGTAACACAACACCACAACGGCACGCTTGAGAAGGCTGCTGGGGTCAAATATGGAATCAATAATCGTGTACGAAAAGTGGTTTTTGGACATTCCCTGGCCCATTGAGTTGATAGGAATTTGTTTAGACTAAGGTTTTACGGTCCTCAGTTTGCGGAGTGCATTCCAGCATTGCTAAATGGAGGTCATACACTGCACACTTCAACATCCCTTTGCTCACGTTGGCCTGGGGATATCAAATGATTCAATTAGCGGCCCGAATGCGAAAGGCAAAAACACAACAGAGGAAAAGTACCTCAAAGGATCCCGGGCCAAAGCCAAGAGGAGTCCTGCTCAAATTGCACTTGGAACCGCGTTTCCCCCCCCCCCCCCCCCCCCCCCCCCCCACCCCACCCCTTAGCATAGCTGGATTTTTGGATTTTTGGCCAGGTCACTTTGCTTTTTTCCCCCCGCTTTGGTACCGTTGGCTAAATGTGTGTGATTGTAGCACATGTGATGCACATTGTGATGTTATTGTGTATGGTTTGGAGTGCGGCGTGGGCTCACAAACCTGTTGCCTGTCTTCTCCTGCTCCAGGAGCTTGAAGATGGACTTTCCATCCATGTCTGGTGGCGTGTCCAGCCCGGCAATGTGCAGGATGGAAGGGGCCAGGTCGATGTTGAGCACCATGTGAGGGTTCCTACGCATGAAGACACGCATGTAGTCGTACATTAAGCACAAACATTGTCTGCTTTACCTGGAACCTTTTCCAGAAAGAATGAAGCCAAGGTGGAATGCTTTTTATTAGATAAACAGCCATGACTAAGAACATGTTTTTCCCATTTCTGTGGGGATAGTTCGCTGTCATTGAGTACAGCAATTTCAAGAATTTAGAGAAAAAATAAAAAAAGAAGGAAGCATCTCCACATGCCTCTTGTCATCCAAACATAATCATGATTAAAAGAGTGGCTAGCACCCTGTGGTAATGTGAAGCATTCTGCGTGCTCAAACCATGTCAGTAACTCATTAGGTATTTAGTTGTTTGGCAGCAGACACTTTTATCCAAAGCCGCCAAGAGACAGATATCTCAGATGCAGATCATTAAGGAGCAAGTCAAGTTAGGCATCTTGCTCACAGATGCCTTACAGCTGGACTGAGGACATTGGGGTTTCGAACCCAGAACCTTGCGGCAGGGAGTCGAACAAACCTAAACTGCCTCTATGGAAGAGAAAAGGGCTTGGGTCTTACGTTGCCCCGGGTTCCACGTTGGGCCCTCTCAGGAAGAAAGGCACGCGGATGTCGAAGTCGTAGGGCATGGACTTGCCCTTGACCAGGCCAAACTGACCGATGTGGTAGCCGTGGTCGGCGGTGTAGATCACATACGTGTTGTCCAGCTCGCCCGTCTCCACAAGCATCTCATACACCTGGTGATGAATTATTCATGATTCAAAATGAGGAGGATTTTCGTTATGTCCTTGTTAGTTAGGGGGCGAGGCATTCTATACTGTAATGTGGGGTTCAGGTAACCATACATAATTATTTAGATTAAAGTGAAAATAACATCATGACAGGCAATAAAACAAAAAAAAGTGGATGGAAAGTCGCATTTATTCAAACATTTATGAATAAAGCACACCATTGAGGGAGCAGGATAGGAGAGAGAGACACACAGAGAGGTGGAGATAGGTAGGTCAGAATAGGAGAGAGAGACACACAGAGAGGTGGAGATAGGTAGGTCAGAATAGGAGAGAGAGAGACACAGAGAGGTGGAGAGCGAGGTAGACCTTCTGTCTGTACCTTCTGCACCGAGTCGTCCACCGACATGAGGGTCTGCAGCCTCTTGCGATGCAGGAAGTTGGTGAACTCCATGTGGATGGGCCTCATGGCGCCCGTGTACTGCATGATCCAGTGCTTGTCCATGTTGGGGGCGTAGTTGTAACTCGGGGTGCTGGTGACAGAATGAGGGGAGCAGATAAAATCAAATGAATAAAAGGTTATTACCATCGGAGGACGTTCGGCAACAGAAAGCCAACCACGGTGTCACTTCGTGGAAATGGCTTCAAAAGAATTCAATCCACGAGGATGTGCAGACGGCGTAAACAGCCATGAAGAGACCCATTCAGGCAGTCAGCAAGCACCTGTCTGTCACTTCTCATAACAGGTGCAGGGCTGTCCCCTTACACATCACCCTGCCTTGCTGTCCACTGTGTTTGACAAGCATCAATAAACAGAACTGTTTACCAAGGAGAGTCTTAAAGCTAGCTGTGTTCTCCACACACCTTCCTCTGTCCTTTCCCTCCCTTTAATTAGAGGGGGGAGAGAGAGAAAGAGAGAGAGAGAGGGAGGGAGGGAGGGAGGGAGAGAGTGAGGGAGAATGGGATGGCGAGAGAGAGAGAGAGAGCAAGGGAGAGAGAGAGGAGAGAGAGTGAGCAGGAGAGAGAGAAAAAAAAGGAGAGCGAGAGAGCGAGTCCTAGCCATCCAGTGTGTCTATGCCTATCATTTGTGGGTTGGCACATTTTCAAGTCAATGAAATTCCCCCGCCCCAAAACACAGACCCCCTCACTCAAAGTCAAGCTTGCAACAACTCCCTGGGTAACTGTGGAAGTCATGGTCAGCTGAAGTGAATAGAGCTCTGGGTGAAGAGTGGGGGGTGGGTTGGGTGGGGGGGGGGGGGGGGGGTATCAGTGGTGGTGCTGGATGAGAGGGGGGCTGTGGTGTTTGTAGAGTTCCAGTCGAGAGAAGAGCTTCACCATAGCTTGTGGTATTTCTTGTTAGGGGGGAGGTTGTGGACCACAAGAGTCAAACTCAATATGAAATCCCCCGTTTGGATTGTATGGAGTACAGGCTATCTGAGGTGACACAAATCCAACAAAGCGAATGCATGTCGAAATAGCCCATCGATCCAGATTTCTATCTGCGGTTTCTGCAGAATGCTGCGATGGGCGATGAGCAGAAACTGCAACAGATGTATTGTTTCAGATTCTACATGAGAAAATACATTACCGTTGCACCGATTTTACATTGACATGCTTAATATTCTCCACCATAAAGAAAATAACCATAAAAAGTAAATGTCACACACACTTCAGGATCCTGTTCTTCCCAAACAGGACCGACCTATCCACTACTCACTGCAATTAATGGAGATGTGCTCCAGGAGCCGCTCAGGTTGGAGCCGCTTCTGGCCTCCTTCCTTAACTCCCCAGGGCTTATTATTATTATAACTAGGAGTTTGCAGAGGGTGAACTCTTCACCCTGCAGCTACCAGGCAGCCTCTCATAAGCCCCACAAAGAGCCCCGTCTCTGGGCTCTGTTCCACAAAGGTACGGGGGGTAGTGGTGGTGGAACCAGGAATGCGAGGGGGTCATTGGAACGAAGCCATTCCCATAGAGCGGAGGTCACACCTGCCCTCTCGTCGTATATATTTCTATATATATCGGCAGGTGTCTGGTGGTATTAGCTGTGGATTTACCCCCCCCCCCCACCCGCGGCCACCACTTTAAGACCCCCGGTGTCACAGTGACATTCAGCATGGCCGCGTTATTCTCCTCCTCCTCTACTCAGGTGCCCTCTACAGCTTCTACTAGCGTAGAGCTAGGCACTCAGCGCTGGTGCAGACTCTCCTTCTCCCTCTAAAGTAACAAACTTGGTGCTACTTGTTTTTCTTTTTTTATTATTGCTCAGGCTTTACGCCCAAGAGACGGAGTCAGAACGACTTGGAGGCGAAGGAATGTTAATGACGTTAACATCAAACCCTGGCATCGCGCCCCCTGTCAGGAGCACAGACGCCCGGTTGATCTACGAGCTAGCCGCGGCGCTGCTGCTCCGCCACGCAGCAGCTTCCCTCCGCGCCCCTGCAGTACCGATTAGCTCTGCGTGGCCAAGACTGCAGAGGCAACACTCTTCACTTTCCATTACCTGGGGAGGGCGGCGGCGATGGGGGGGTGGGGGGGGGGGGGGTCTAGAGAGCCCCACCACACCATTCTTTAAACCGAGCTAAAGCTAACCAAATACCAATTGACCGTTTTCACTTTTCAAAAAGGGACAACAGCACTTCATCGTAGTTGACAGTGAGCGTGGTGCCATCATCCTATGTGGTCATTTGAGCTAAGTATGGGTTAAAACCAGTACCCGATACCAGTACCCAGGCCTGCGCAACTCACTCTCTACCCCCCATCTCTCCTTTTATCCATCTCTTCCTCTCTTTCTCTCTTCCTCCATCCCTCCCTTGATCCCCTCATCACTCCATCTACTGCCACCCCCCTCCCCATGTAGACCAACGAAGGAGGAGGAGGAGGAGGAGGAGGAGGAGGAGGAGGAGGAGGAGGAGGAGGAGGAGGAGGAGGAGGGAAGACACATGGAGCCAGCACCACCACCAATCAAGACCCTGAACAGAGGGCTGAGATGTGTGTGTGTGTGTGTGTGTGTGTGTGCGGAGGTCACCGCAGGCCTGGCATCACTGTTGTGGCGCTCCCAACCCTCTCCTCCCTCTCCTCCCTCCCCTCCCTCCCCTCCCTCTCCTCTCTGGTACGGAGCCCCCTGACGATTAGATAATAAATCCCTTTGATTTCATGGCTGTCGGGTCGTCAGGCGCTGGCGGCTCCTTTCACAGCCTGTCATCGGCTGGCTAAAGAGGCCGCGTGCCTCATAACGTTGAGAAAAATGTAGATCATAAAATGATTTTATTTGGGAGTGATAAAAACAAAGAAATCCCCCAACGGCCTCATCAAAGGCTGTGTTTTGTCGTGTATTGTCGTGTTTTGTCGTGTATTGGATACAAAATTGACACACGGGTTAAACCCGTGTTTGTGTGTGTGTTTACATACGCACATTGTGTGTGCATACGCAAGCACACGCGTATACGTATGTCACACATTTGTGTGTGTGCCTGAGTGCGTGCTTGTATGCATGTGCGTTCGCACATGTGTGTGTGAGTGTGTGTGTGTGTGTGTGTGTGTGTATGTGTGTGTGAGTGTGTATATGTGTGTGTGTGTGAGAGTGTGTATGTGTGTGAGTGAGTGTGTGTGTGTGTGAGTGTGTATATGTGTGTGTGCGTGCGCGTGCGTGCGTGTGTATGTGTATGTGTATATGTGTGTGTGTGTGTATATGTGTGTGTGCGTGTGCGTGTATGTGTATGTGTATATGTGTGTGTGTGTGTATATGTGTGTGTGTGCGTGTGCGTGCGCGCGTGTGTGTGTGCGGTTACAACGTACATGTGCTGCGAGGCGTTGGGGAACATCTCAGAGTACTGCGGCGCTGAGTCCTCCGGCCCATGGGGGGCAGCGTGGCTGATAACCATCATGACCGGCCGGTGGGGGTAAACCTTCTTGGACATGCGGAAGAAGTTGATGCTGTCGTTGGTGATCAGGTCCGTGAAGTAGTCCTGGAGGAAGAGGAGACGCAAAGGGAAGTTGACGAAGACGACGGGGCAGGATAGTGCGGTGGCTAGAGAGTTCATTGGTAGAGGTACCGCGTTCGATTCCCCCGAGTCTGCAGCCTGCATCCTGGAGCAGGTTTGTAACCTTCTACAACGTCCCCCCGGCCCCCGTGTTCACACACCGATCTGTCATGTGTCACTCACATGTGACATTGTGAAACCCCGCAAGCAGAGTGCGAGAACTGCACCGATGACGGCCAAATGCCGATTCTAAACGCCATGGCCGTGCGTCGACAGTCTGCACACTTCACAAACAGCTCATCACTGAGACTATCATTTCTGCTTTAATGACATGTATCTGAATTCACTGTAAGCCGCTGTGGATAAAAGCATCTGCTAAATGACTAGATGCTAAAGGAAGAATGTAAGAACACAGAGGGCTGTGGAAAATGTAACAGGCCGATACGATCTGTTTCGCGACGGCGTGACAAATCTGACATGTTTTCAGCCAACCACGTCACTGCAGTCATTCAGGATCGATCGGCCAATGGGCACGCAGACAGAGAGCGGCTAATGAGTACACCACTGTACCAATCTGTTGAGTCAACAGATGGCAGCCTGTGTGTGTGTGTGTGTGTGTGTGTGTGTGTGTGTGTTGCTGCCTCATCACAGAGCAGCCGCGGTATTAAATGTGACACTGCACAACGGTGAGTGGAGTCAGTCTCGGCTGGTATGTTCTCTCTCTCTCTCTCTCTCTCTCTCTCTCTCTCTCTCTCTCTCTCTCTCTCTCTCTCTCTCTCTCTCTCTCTCTCTCTCTCTCTCTCTCTCTCTCTCTCTCTCTCTCTCTCTCTCTCTCTCTCTCTCTCTCTCTCTCTCTCTCTCTCTCTCTCTCTCTCTCTCTCTCTCTCTCTCTCTCTCTCTCTCTCTCTCTCTCTCTCTCTCTCTCTCTCTCTCTCTCCTCCAGTCTGTAATTTCAGACTGGAGCTCTGCGTCTCGCCACAAACACTGTCTCTTACACACTAGAGAGGAGTGCAAAGGAACAAACAGAATTACTTTTGAATGCCAAAAAAGGCATTAGGTTGGACTGGGTGAGAGGAAGATAGAGGATAGACACAATTTCAAAGAAGAAAATGGCCTGTTCTATTGGAGGCTGACTGCACCTCTTGTCAATGCCAACCAGGAAAACATCCAGCTGCACATTATATTGTGCTGAGACTGAGACATACATACATACACATGAACATACATCCGTCCTGAATTCCAGCGTAAAGCCTCTGGAAAATGTCTCATGATGCGAACCCCTGCCAGGGGACAATCGACTCTCCACGGCTGTTACCAGACGGAGAACCTTAGGTCACAAAAACGAATCTCAACATCGCTCGCCATGTTTCCAGCAGCTGATTATAGGCACCATACCTGCAACGCCACCTTCGCCAGCTTCCTGGCAGGCCAGGGCAAAGGGTGGCCTGTTGAGATGGGTAGTGCCAGGTTAGAGTGAAAGTACCGGGTGATTTCCCTGAAATGTCTGAAGTGGGTTTGGCTTGGAATCCCGGCATCTCTATTAATACTTCGTTTTTTATGGGGCGGCTTTAAGGGCCTGGCTGCACGTGCCCAGCGAGATGGTGGCAGGGGTCTGTGTGTGTGTGTGTGTGTGTGGGGGGGGGGGGGGGGGGGGTGATGGTGATGGCGTACACACAGCAAAGCGATGCCATGGCGGGTTTTCCGGCCTGGAGTCACTGCAGCTACGAGGTTGCAGGTAAAACAGGAAGCGGGGAGCGTGAGAGCTAGGAGTGGCTGAACCGCGATCGGCCTGGATTCTCATGGCGTTGGGTTGGGGACGCATCAACAAAGATCGACAGCGCATTCTACACTGACATCACGTACGCAGCGGAACCCCCCCCCCCCCCCCCCCATCCCATCACAGTAACTCCGCTGTGATGGGAACGAGAGGAAACTGTAGAGGGGGGGTGGGGGGGGGGTGGGCTCTGAAAAGTGGTCTGCGTACGAATCGTTTACTCACAACATGCCCCTCGACGAGGACCCCCCACCTCGGACTACCAGAACCGTCTTCACGGCGTGGAGACGGTTCTGGTAGTCCGAGGACCCCCCACCTCGGACTACCAGAACCGTCTTCACGGCGTGGAGACGGTTCTGGTAGTCCGAGGACCCCCCACCTCGGACTACCAGAACCGTCTTCACGGCGTGGAGACGGGGCCGGGGCCTTGTGGATGTAATTGGCTATTTTGGCGTGACTCATCCAAACCCACCAGGGGCCGGTGGTGCAGGCAGCTCTCAGGGCCATTCCCTGAAATCTCCTCACCGTGTGGGGAGGGCAGGGAGAGGCGCCGTACGCACCCTCCCAGACCGGGGGGGGGACGGGGGCAGGGGGAGGGGGGGGGGGGGGGGGGGGGGGGGGACAGGTTCCCTTGCTCCCGAGTCCATTTGGTCTGAAACCACGACGGCCACCACCAGCTGACCTCGTGAGGCTCGTGTGTAACTTCCCACCCGGGTCTCACCCCGACGCGGCAGGCTGGTCGATTCGCCGTAGGTGTGCCAGTCCAAGAGTCTTGTTTTTTTCCAACGTTTTCCGCGCAGACCCGTTTTTATAAACTCGACCCCGGACGCGCTGTCCAAAGACGCGTCCACGGCACATTCCTACACGTCTCTCCCAGACTGCACTGGCTGGCCAAACCCCCCCCCCCCCCCTCCACCCCCACCCCCACCGAACACGACGCTGGCACCCAGTGAGGGGAAAGCGAGAAAAAAAGGTGACTGCTCATGAAGAAAAAACACTTGGGAGGGGAGGAAGATGGATGCCTAACGCCGTGTAAAAACCCCAGCCAAGCAAACATGGCGCCCTCACACTGCTCCGCGCAAAGAGCTCTGACACAAGGGTGGCAGCCAAATACATTTTTGGCCTGAAATAAACGAAAACATGGCGAGCACCCTGTCGGGATAGTGGGCTCAGACTACCTGGGATTACCTTACCTCTACCTGGGTCATTTTATTTTTTGTATGACTGATCCTCAGATTGTGCCTCTTCCCTCAACTAGGAGAAAGAGTCAAATGAATCCACTCTCTTCCGTAGTCACGGTGTGTTTCTCAAGAAGTGGAAAACGCAATGAAGCCTTTGGTAGGCTTCATTGGTTTCTATCCCTCCCATGGGCCTTAAAGCGATGGTGTGCCATGTCCCCATTAAGGGACGCTTAAATATCACTGCAGTGCGAGCACACACTTCAAATCAAACGTCCCCTTTCATCTCCCACCCAAAGAATCCCCGCAAGCATGGATTGCAGCACTGCGATAAGTGAAGGCTTGCAGCATTCTTACATTTATAAGTGGAAAGGGGGTGGGGGGGGGGGGGGGGAATGTACAATTAGTCGGGAGAAGCCCATGCGTCATCTCAAACAAATAGGTTATTAAGTGAAGGTAAAGGTACTTTAATTGTCACATACACATACATATAGTGAAAATTTTCCTCTGCATTTAACCCATCCCTCAAGGGAGCAGTGGGCAGCCAATCACAGCGGCCGGGGAGCGGTTGGGGTTAAGTGTCTTGCTCAAGGACACCTCGACATAGTTAGGGTTGAAGTCGGGGCTCGAACTAGCAACCTTCCGATTTGTGCCAGCCGGTTGCCAGTCCGCCCGCCTTGACTCCTGAGCTCGGCCTCAGGTCCAGGAGCTGTGGGGATCACATACCTTGGCGTAGTCCGCGCCGTGCTTCTCCTTGTAGCCGTTGCGGCAGACGGTGTAATTATAAAAGCGGGAGTTTTTGACCAGCCCCACCCACTCGCGCCACCCAGGCGGGATGTAGCTGCCGTTGTACTCGTTGAGGTACTTGCCGAAGAAACCTGCCGAAGGAAGAGGGGGGGGAGGGGAAGAAAGAAAAGACAATAAGCGACGAGCCCCCCGAAGGAACGCTTTTCATTTGAAACCGTAAAAAGAAATGCCGTAAAGTCGTCTGCTCCTTCAGTCTTCAATCTTTAACCTCCCTGCTGCACCTGTGTCAGTATTTTAACGTGGTGGGGGTTTGCGTGACTCTCCATACGGGGCCTGCGTCCCCTTGGCATCGCAGCTACACTCTGCAGACGGCCGGGCAGAGAGCCAGCCAGTACCGGAGGGAGCTAATTGCAGACCAACACATCAGCTCTAAAACCACAGGCCGCACGGCCGCCCACAGGACCCCATAGGGCTGCCCAGGCCAGCGCCGGCCCCGTCACTCACGCCGACACTGTCTGATGCACCGCGACAGGGACCTGGCACGCTACCCCATGTTTTCGTTTCTCCCAGCCCAGTCACACAGCCAGTCAGTCAGCATGCCAGCCGGTCAGGCAAAAAAGACGGGCTCCGCATTCCTGTATAAATGTGCATTGACCAACAGACGCGAATGCCAGCAGGCCAGCAGAGGCCCGTTTGATCTAAAAATGACACGGGGCTCTGTGTAGCTTAGACTCCAGTACCTGGAATGTACCTAAGATCATGTACCCAACAACCAGCCTGCTCTTACCTTCACTCCTCTGGCATCACAGGGAATTCAGAGGTTAGGTTCAACAGCCAAAGTAATGAACAAACACTTTTTGCACTTTACTTGGTGATCGTTCATGTTGACAGAGGGACCAGTATAGCGGGTTACCTTTTTCTGTTGTTGATTTGACAAACACTCGCATTCCTTGTAAACAGATTTAAAGTGGTTTAGGCGAGTTGGCATCCAAATTGATACAATTCTGAAATGTGATTGATACAAAGATGAAACATAGATTATCTGTAATTCTAACAATACGTGGACAATTTGCACACAACTTACATCCAAACATCCTAGATACAACTTTCAAACTCTGTGTGTTGCCATAGCAATGGGTCCCCTTCCATACACACCACTTCCCTATATAGCAGTGTTGTTCAACCTGTGGTACGAGGGTACAGCAGGTGTACGTGGGATAAAATATGATAGATCGTTGAAAATAAATATATTCTCAATGTTGTTCAGTAAATATATTATTATGGCTTGTTACTATTTCCAAATAGTGTTGCTTTGTGCATTCCATCATTTGTTTCCCATAGTAATGTCTTCTATTGATGTGTTGTGTTCATTTGTGTTTTTTCTTCCACTGTTTCCCACTGACCATGGCCTTCTTGAACTAATAATTGTGTATGAAGGGGGCGCTGTCTGATGTGTATTGATCTATTTGTTACTACAGGTGTATCAATCTATTTGTTACTACAGGTGTATCGATATATTTGTTACTACAGGTGTATCGATCTATTTGTTACTACAGGTGTATCGATCTATTTGTTACTACAGGTGTATCGATCTATTTGTTACTACAGGTGTATCGATCTATTTGTTACTACAGGTGTATCGATCTATTTGTTACTACAAGTGTATCGATCTATTTGTTACCAATTGCAAATGAGGTGGTTCTGCAAAATATCTTGATGACACTTCAGTGGTGCACCTAAAGTCAAAGGTTGGTGTGTGTGTGTGTGTGTGTGTGTGTGTGTGTGTGTGTGCGTGTGTGTGCGTGCACGTGTGTGCGTGCGTGTGTGTGTGTGTGCGTGCGTGCGTGCGTGCGTGCGTCTATGTGTGTGTGTGTGTGTGCGTGCACGTGTGTGTGTGTGTGTGTGTGTGCGTGCGTGCGTCTGTGTGTGTGTGTGAGTGTGTGTGCGTGCACGTGTGTGTGTGTGTGTGCGTGTGCGTGCGTGCGTGCGTGCGCGTGTGTGTTTCCACCCACCTGTCCGGTAGCCGGTGTTGTTGAGGTAGACGGCGAAGGAGCGTGGCTCGTGCTGCGCCTGCCAGGACGGCGAGGAGCAGTTCTCGTTGTTGGTGTACGTGTTGTGGTTATGGACGTACTTCCCCGTCAGCATGGAGGAGCGCGACGGGCAGCACATGGGCGTGGTCACGAAGGCGTTGGTGAAGCTCGTGCCGCCGTCCTCCATGATCTTGCGCGTCTTGTTCATCACCTGCAGGGAGCCTGAAGGGGGGGGGAGGGGGGGGGGGGGGGGGGGGGAACAACACAACGGTTTGGTCGATGAACGGCTGGGAGTCGCTGAACCGGTTCTTCACAAAACGCTGAAGGAGGCATGTTCCTGCTCTGCGCTCCTTCTGGAGGTTTCTTCCTTGATCATTAGCAGAGGGTTTTCTTTCTTGCCCTTTGGGGGGCTAGGGTTAGGGGGTGTCATAAATAGATGGCCTGTAAAGCCCTTTGAGACTGGAACTAGCTATACAAATTAAATGCACATGACTTGACTTGAAATCGCACATCATAATTGGTCCAAACAGAAAGATGGTGCTGTTACTTACCCAATTGCTACCATTTGTACATTTGTAAAGTACAAGGCTGACTTTCTCAACAAAAATATTTCTGATCCATTTCCCAGGGGATAAACACAGGCAAAGGGCCATTCAATTATTTGTTTTTTTAATTCGATGTGTTCGCCGAGAGGCAATGGTAATCATAATCATAATCTATTATGAGCGAGTCAAACAAACAAAATGGGGGCATGGCCAGATGGCTCTCCTCGTTCGCTTATGCTTTCCATTTCATAATTCATGCTGGGGAAACACCACATTACTACACAGTTCCCTTTTGACGACTACATCTGTTAGGATACAACAAGCAATTACAGCAGATAACTATGAGACCGAACTATGAGAAACAACAAAATAAGATGTAGAATTAGAATTAGATTACACACACACACACACATATATATAGAATAAAATATACTAATATATATACAAATACAAATAAAAACACGAAGCTTCTGGTCTCATGGTCTGCTAAGAGAAAAGGAGTCGAGACCAGGGGCCAAGCGGCCCCAGCTTACCCAGCTCCACGTCCTGGTCGTCGGTCATGATGAGGATGATGTTGGGCCGGATGTTCCTGCGGTCCCGTTGGATGCGGCCCCTAAGCCCCTGGGCTCTGGTGGTGGTGAAAGCCAGGCAGCCGGGGGCCCAGTCCAGAGACAGGAGGGCCGAACAGCACAGGAGCCACTGAAGGAGCATGGTAAGGGTGAGGGGGGGGGGGGGGGTTGATGGAGATGGATGGATGGGTAGTGGGAGAGGAGATGGAGGAGGTCCAGCCAGGCCAATCACTCACTCACTCACACCGGTCACAGGCGTGGAAGAGTCTGTCGAGAGAGATAGGATGAGGGAGGGGAGGAGGGGAGGAGGGGAGGAGGGGAGGAGGGGGGAAATCATTACAATCGGTTACATGCATTGAGAAGGAGAGAAAGAAGAAGAGAAAGAAAGAAAGGGAAAGATGGAGAGAGAGAGGGCGAAACCATTAGCAGAAACCATAAAGATTTGACTAATGAAGGTCTCTGCCCTAAAGCAACATTCAGGCATATTTTCGTTTTATTTATATTTTTAATTATGCACCACCGCTCACAAATCATGCTCCAACAGAACATCACATTCATAAGGCCGCTAAAATAGGGCCAAAAAAAGGGTCGGTGAGTTTAGCTCCCACAGCATCTAGGAGAAGACTCCTTCTTTTACGACGCTACATATGTTGTGTGTTGACTGAGGTAAGCTGCACTCCAAAAACAAGATTTCTCAACCCACCACTCATAACCGGCCCAGAGCCAACAAGCCACAGCAGAAACCGAGAACAAAACAAACCTTCAGCAAAATAAAAGCAGAAACCCAGAAACATAGATCTCACCTTTGAGAATTTCCACAAGTCTCCTATTTCCCCTCAAATATACACAACACACACACACACACACACAGACAGACACAGACACACAGACACACACAGGTCCATGCATTGGTCAAGCTACAGACTACACGGAGCAACTTTCCTGGAAGAGACAACTCACACAAGCCCACTCGTACAAACTCACCATCTCTCTCTCCAAGCGGAGAGAGATCTTGCTAAGCCCCCCTCTGCCTTGTGAAGCGAGCCCATTGGCTGCCCGTGTTCAAACACCCACAGTCACACTTGCACCCGGGAGCCAATCGCAGCGCGCCATTTTGCCTGTCACTCAAAAGCCAACCCCCTGGTGGGTCAAGCGTGACAAAGGGGTGTGGGGGTAAGACGCGGACCACAGTGGAGGGCGATCGGGGGGAGGGTCGGAAGCAGGGGAGGGTTCCGCTAGATTAACCCCCCCATGCCACTGTCGCCAATCACAGATTCACACGGAGTCATCCAAGCCCCGTGCGGCCCTCTCCCCTCTCGCTTGGCTCCCACAACCCCCCAGCACCCCCCCCCCCCCCCCAGCACCCCCCCCCCCCCCCACCCCGACCGGCTCACCAGGAAACCAGCGAACAACATGTCGTTGTCACGGATAGTCAATAAAGGTTTAAAGTAAAGCCCACCAGGTGGGTTACTGCTGCTCTGGTCTTTGTTTCAAAGAGCTGCAGAGAGCTAAAGAAGGTTCTGGGAGAATTATGAATTATGGGTAGACCTGAAGGGTGTCAATAGATGAGATGACACAACCTTTGAGTAAACCTTGGATTCATTTACTGGATACGTTAAATGTGAACATATAACTGTGGCTGAAACGGTCGGGGCGAGGGTGTATGCACCAAGCACAAGCTAAATCAGAGCAGTTTGAAATCTTTTGAAGTCTTCAAAATCTTGAGCTACTTTCCTACGGGATCGACTTCTCTTTTTTGCAGTTACTCCAATTTGGACGGTAGGCTGTGATTGGCCCACCTCGAAGTCACCCTGGATAACAGCGTCTGCTAGATAACGGTAAAGTGCAAATGTGGTAAATGGTTGATGCAGGAATGAGAGTCGGCCGTCCAGAGAGGAGGTAACAGCTGAGTAACAGCTGACGGCGCGGCTGGTGGGGGTCGGGGGTGTGGAAGGGTCACGACTCCCTCGCGGTGTGCCTTATGGTCAGCCATCCCCCCGCCAGCGTCACCATATTGCTCCTTATCCAGAGGTAATAGCCCGGAAACCAAAGCCCCAGCCGTGTCCTGGCTCCCTGCCTTGACCATCTGAACAGCCCCCAAACTGCTCCCAATAGCAGGCTGGCTAAATATATTTGAACCAGCAGAACATCAATCAAGGCGTCTTTCATACGCACTCATACATATTATTTTCTGCGCTGCCCATGCAGCCATTGAGATGGAAACACAAGCCGTTTGCTCTCAGTCATCCTAAATGGCGAATGCAAACCCGACCACGGTGTCTCGCTGGGTCTAGAGGAGTGGGTGCTGGAATGTAAAGCAGGAAGTGGAACAGCGCCCTGCGGGGGTTTAAGGGTGCGATGACAAAGGCAGATGAGGTGACGTGTGATATATCTGTGGCAGCACGGGGGGCAAAGAGCACCACTCATTTCAGCATGTCCAGGGTTTGCTCACTCGCACAGCCATGAAGGAGAACATGGACATGAGCTCACACACACACACACACACACACACGCACGCACACACACACACACACACACACACACACACACACACACACACACACACACACACACACACACACACACGCACACACACACACGATGTGACAAGGCACCCACCCACCCACGGTGATATGTCAATACAAAATGTGACACATCGTCATGACGACGCCTGGCACAATCCCCCCACCCCCCACCCCCACCCCCTGAACTTTCTGCGCAATAGGTGGACTGTCTTGGTTGATCACGGGCGGGAAAGCTCCCATTTAGAAAACAGTGAGACCACTCTTCGGCTGGCTTAAAGTTGCCTATTTGTGCCTTCCCTTTGGCCATATGGTGGTTGTGATTAGCAGAGCCTTGGGTGGAGATTGAAGAGCCCTTTTTGGAGACTGTTCAGGTGGAGAAGACAGGGACACAGGCCGGCAGAGTGGGGCCGGCCTGCCCAGTCATCCTGACAGCCCCGTGCAAACACTGGCGCGGTTTGGAAGACCCCCAACACACCAGCTCCACCACCTCCACCTCCATAACCCCTTTCCCCAGCCCAGGGTAGCAGAGTGCAGAGACCCCTGCTGCAGATTACACACACTCCCTACACACCACTGCTGAAAACCAACACACACACACACACACACGCACACACGCACGCACGCACGCACGCACGCACGCACACACACACACACACACACACACACACACACACACACACACACACACACACACACACACACACACACACACACACAACACACACACACACACACACACACACACACACACACACACGCTCAAGCCTGCTTTCCTGTAAATGTGTGCCCTCCCAGTGACCGTCGCGTTGCTAGCGTTCCACTGCTAGCGTTGCGCATAGCTGGGAGCAGTTATGTTGCGGGCTCAAAGCTCGCTAGACGCACACTCACACTCCTTCTGTCCACTCCAGGCCAGTCAACAGGCCAGCGCCACATTGATGGGGACGCGCCAGCGGCTCCCAGCAATAGCCTCTCTCCCCCGTGACTCGCCGAGTCGCTGCGGCGCGGACAAGGCGTTTCATTGTGCCACCCGACGCCGACCCTGTGGCGCTAATGCGGCTAGCACCGGCGATATCAATAGCCACACTGTCTTGTCTCGCTCTTAACGAGGATGGCCGGGGCTAATAGAGGGCCATTAAAGAGTGGGCCGTGTGATGTGGTCGTGAGCGCCAGGCAACAGGACACAGCTGCCTGCCGCTTTGACCCAGATGAAAGTGTGTGTGTGTGTGTGGGGGGGGGGGGGGGGGGGGGGGGGGGAGGTTGTTGGTCATGGGTGGGTGCGTCGTTTTCCGGGACTGCCACATTGCGGCACGAGAGTGAGGTGTGTGGTGGTGATGGGGTTGGGTGGTGGTGGTGGGGTAGGTAGTGGTGACGGTGGTGGTGGTGGTGGTGCTTCAGTGGAGGTGGGTTGGGTAAATAGTGTTGCTGGTGGTGATGGTGGTGGTGGTGGTGGTGGTGGTGGTGCGGTGGTGGTGGTGATGGTGCTGCGGTGATGGTGGTGGTGGGGCTGTTGTTGGTGGTGTAGGTGATGGTGCTGCAGTGGAGGTGGGTTGGGTAAATAGTGTTGCTGGTGGTGATGGTGGTGGTGGTGGTGCGGTGGTGTAGGTGATGGTGCTGCAGTTGTGGTGGGAGTGGGGCAGGTAGGTGGTGGTGGTGGTGGGGGTGGTGGGGGTCGTGGAGAGCTGCTCCAGTGTAATATTGGCTAGGGAACAGGGGCTGGTATGCAGAGATTAGTGTTCTGCAGGACGGTGAGGCAGAGTGGGGCAGCGCGGGCTGGAACCAACCCTACACAGCGCACAAAGTGCCATGGTTCACCAGAGGGAAGAAAAAGCACTAGAATGAGCACATTTCAGTCGAACGAATTTTACGCCCAGAGGGAAATGCAACACACTTTAGATTCAAAGTCACTCCTTCCTTCATGCCTGTGCATCTGAAAATAGAAGAGGGAGGTTAGAGGTTTTTCCATGAAAGTCGTGGGAGTAGCGTGGAGCTGTGCCTCAGGTAAGAGGGGGTGGGGATAAGATAAATGAGGTAATGTCTGGTAATGGCCATGCTTGTCATGTGATCTGTGAACCGCACTCCCTTACACTCACACGCACGCACGCACGCAGGCACGCAGGCAGGCAGGCACACACACACACAGTATGCATGGAATATTGCAATACTGCATTTAGACTGTCTGACTTACATAGACAAATGCCCATAAAAATGATATAACTGGACAATTAACAATCACTAGTTCGCTATGAAATACGAAATATTTGCATTGTTCTGGAAAGAGCCTAAATACAAAACACACATTTGAATATTCAAATACGTTTAAAGCAGGATCATTTCTTTGACATGACCCAATCTTTGGTCACTTTTGCTTGGCCACAACAGAGAATAGGGCCCATTCATACGTCTATTTCAAGAGATAACCGGAAAATATGGAACTTGGGACAATCTTCTGCTGTAGTATTGGATCAATTCCCAGGGCAGGCAGAGGGATGTGGGCATTCCTCTAGCAGCCTCGAGCATTTCTGAGAGACTAGTTAATGTTTTTAGGGATTTGTTTGAAGTCCTTCACTTTGGGCAGTCATTTATGGATCACGGTCAGCCCCATTCCAAGCAGAGCATGCTTTCTATACATCTGTGGCGCAGACAAGAGGCCTTTATGCCGGGGCAGGGAGCGAGGACTAGGGAACACATTGTTTTGGGCTGCCTCTTTGTTTCGGAGGATTATCACTAATGGCCCTCTAAATGAGCCTGTACTGTACTCATCAGGGTTAAGCTGGCCGCACAATATTAGGGGTGGATGGGAGAGAGGCAAGGAGCCCGCAGGTTCAAAGGAACCAGACAGGAAGGCCGTTTCATGATGAAAACACAGCTGCCAGAGAGGCAATTTTTTTTGGGCAATTTTCAGATTAATGGCCATCAACACCAAGGACCTTTAGCACGGCTCAACACCCGACAAATCTATCCTTTCATTCCAACCCCCCCCCCCGTCCGTCCCCCCGCTTTCTCTTCAACAGAAGAGTTGCAGAAAATATGCTCTTCTATCTTTCTTCTTCTTGGAGCGTGTGATGGACGTAGTCGGTTAGGCACGGCGATGCCAGACAGCTGTGCATTCTGCACATGGGAAAAAGGACCCACAACTTGATCAAGTTGCTATCTGCTACCACCGCTGCCACCAGTACAGTACCAGTACCAGTACAACCCAGTCAGGATCAGGCATCGCTGGCTGGCTGGTTGCTTGGTTGCTTGGTTGCTTGGCTGATGGTTGTGCCCTAAAACCACACACCCTCCTGCACACTGAACCCCCCCCCCCCAATGATCCGTGTGGTAACGCAACTTTGACGGTGGTTTAGTTTAACGTAACCACAAACTCAAACACACACACACACACACACACACAGATGAAGGGTTAGGGTTAGGGTTAGGGTTACCCTAACCCTAACCCTAACCCAAACCCAAACTCAAACACACACACACACACAGATGAAGGAGGGCAGTGAGGCAGGGGTGAGTTTCTAGGTTTGGGGAATGGGGTGAGCGTCTGAGGGGGGACAGTTCAGATGGCCTGTAGAAGTGTGGCTCGCCCCACATATTCTTCTTTAAGTCTGCATCCACCTCGGCCCAGCCCTGCATCCACCTCGGCCCAGCCCTGCATCCACCTCGGCCCAGCCCTGCATCCACCTCGGCCCAGCCCTGCATCCACCTCGGCCCAGCCCTGCATCCACCTCGGCCCAGCCCTGCATCCACCTCGGCCCAGCCCTGCATCCACCTCGGCCCAGCCCTGCATCCACCTCGGCCCAGCCCTGCATCCACCTCGGCCCAGCCCTGCATCCACCTCGGCCCAGCCCTGCTGCCGCCGTGGCTGGTGGCTGGTTGGCATGTGGATCAATCATCCCAGAACAATGTAGAGAAGAAAAGGCCAGAAGAGCAATTCTTCAGTAAAAGAACCGTGATGGATGGCCAAGTGTGCACGGATCCCGGAAAGCAAATGTACAGGGATGCACATTTGCAGGGAAAGATATATACAAAAACCCTGATTTTGGACTTTGGTCCTCATTTGCGTTAAAAGCTGGTTTGGGGGGTTAAAAGAGGGGTGGGGTTTGCGGCATTCCCCAAAATGGTCGTCAAACCCAAACCAGATGCCTTGGTCTCCTAAAGTAAATCCGTCATTCATAAAGGCCTTCGCCATTAGGGACAATGGCCATTTCAAGAGAACCCCAAATCCCTTTTCTTTCTACTTTGCTCTCTCTCTCCTCCATCTATTTACCCAGTCCACCTCAAGGGCCAGACACAGTCATAGAGGAACAATGGTGGAGGAGTGGGAGGAGTTAAAGTCTGATGCTATAGTTAGCATTCTGTTTGCTGACCTGTCGCTATAGGGACCACAGACCTATGGCAACAGCTTAGGCCCTTTCCGCCCCATAGGCGACTTTTCCTCCAACTTTAACTCCCGTTTGAGGAGCAGATGGATGGAGACATTGGAACGCTGGCAGCTAGCGCAGATATCTCGCCTTTTTTGACAGGGGCAGGTTTTCTTCTTCAATGCGGGCTCATTAGTTCCACACAAATTCATCAAGCGGCCTTAGATTAATATTGAGGTTAGTGTTAAAGTTTTCACTCATCGAATGGAACTTGGCTGGCGTGGGACCTCATGAACGCTTGGACACTGAGGAGAGCTTGTGCTGCGGAGCCGCAAGCCTGGGGCCAGGGATTCTGTCTGGCCAAAACCTGCCTACTCACCCAACACCGAGCCCCAGTGAAGGGGAGCTCTTGTCTGACCCCGCACCACATGTACACATCGGGGAAGGACTATTACCTGGTGTTTTTACACTCTTAAAAGACTCATTTCTTTGACCAAAATGGCCCAAACCCACGAAGGATCCACGACCAGATTCCCAAGCGCAGGCAGCGAACGGCAGAAAAATTGAAAAATGCTGCTCATAGAATGGGAAAGCTATCGCTCCAAACGTTGTGGCGGCGACATGCTAGGCCTTGCGTCCAGCTTCCCCGACCCGGCTGAAGACGGTTTAAAAAGGCATTCGAACCAGCGAGCCCCGTTCTGACGGCTGGGACTCCTTCGCTGCGGGCCGTTCACTTCACGGGGGGCAGAGCGCTCAGTGAAACGTGAACCCGGGGTGAGTTCACCGGGGAGCGCGGCTCAGTGAAACGTGAACCCGGGGTGAGTTCCCCGGGGAGCGCGGCTCAGTGAAACGTGAACCCGGGGTGAGTTCACCGGGGAGCGCGGCTCAGTGAAACGTGAACCCGGGGTGAGTTCCCCGGGGAGCGCGGCTCAGTGAAACGTGAACCCGGGGTGAGTTCACCGGGGAGCGCGGCTCAGTGAAACGTGAACCCGGGGTGAGTTCACCGTGGAGCGCGGCTCAGTGAAACGTGAACCCGGGGTGAGTTCCCCGGGGAGCGCGGCTCAGTGAAACGTGAACCCGGGGTGAGTTCACCGCGGGGAGCGCGGCTCAGTTGAAACGTGAACCGGGAGCGCGGCTCAGTGAAACGTGAACCCGGGGTGAGTTCACCGGGGAGAGCGCGGCTCAGTGAAACGTGAACCCGGGGTGAGTTCACCGGGGAGCGCGGCTCAGTGAAACGAGAACCCGGGTAGGTTCACACCGGGAGCGCTGCTCAGGGTGAAACCTTGAACCAAACTCGGGTTGGAGTTTCACCACCTGGGGAGCGCGGCTCCACTTGAATACGTGAAACCCGCGGGGGAGTTCTACCGGGGAGCGCGCGGCTCAGTGAAACGTGAACCCGGGGTGAGAGTTTCCAGGGGAGCGCTGCTTCAGTGAAACGTGGGACGTGAACCCGGGTGAGTTCACCGGGGAGCGCGGCTCAGTGAAACGTGAACCCGGGGTGAGTTCACCGGGGAGCGCGGCTCAGTGAAACGTGAACCCGTGGTGAGTTCACCGGGAGCGCGGCTCAGTGAAACGTGAACCCGGGTGAGTTCCCCGGGGAGCGCGGCTCAGTGAAACGTGAACCCCGGGGTGAGTTCACCGGGGAGCGCGGCTCAGTGAAACGTGAACCGGGGTGAGTTCACCGGGGGAGCGCGGCTCAGTG
>JACYXH010000613.1:2500-156938 GCA_026745465.1 Lota lota | reverse complement strand
CAGCAAACCCGGAGCGCTGCTTCCTCTACTTGCTACTCTGACTGAATCCGCTGTCTGCTGCTCTCATAGCTCTGCTGCTCGTGTGTGCACTGTGCGCGTGCACGCCGGGGCGCGTTCCTGCAGCGAGCGTAGCGGCAATAACAGATCTGTTCTCTCTTCTTCTTCTTTTGTTGAATATTGGATCGGGGCTGGATGAATAGTATTCGGGGAAGCCCCGGAAACCAGCGTCGATCCACGCCGATGAATCCCAGTTCCAGTGGCAAATAACCACTACATCTCACCATTTTAGAGAAGTTATTGTGCAACTATTCAATTGTTTTCCACTGTGAACCAACGGAGAGAGAGAGAGAGAGAGAGAGAGAGAGAGAGAGAGAGAGAGAGAGAGAGAGAGAGAGAGAGAGAGAGAGAGAGAGAGAGAGAGAGATTACTTGTGGCTGTATTTGCCTTCATTCATGTTATTTTGTAAAGATGTAATGTGTTATTGTGTGTTGTTTTATTTAAAGGGATACACGCGGAACAGAGCGAGGGCCCCCAAACGCTCGACACAGGGAGGCGGAGAGGTACAATGGGAGTTTGCTGGGAGCGAGAAACAGGCAAGCCGGGGGGCTAAGCAGGCAGAGAGCGGTCAGACAGGCAGGGTCCGGCAACGGGCAGGAAATCAGGCGGACAGCGAGGCAAAGGGAGAGAACGGGTCTCAAGGCAGGAACAGGGAAAGGACCAGTACTCTAGAGCCGGGAACCAAGACACTGACGGGAGCAGAGTGAACCACGAACCAGCGCCGGCTGCTCGGAGATCCAGGGGAGGAATGGGGGCGGTGATTGGTGGTTGACGGCCGGTGTGGAGACAGGGGGAAAGTCAACGTTTATTTTATTTATTTATTAATATCGTGGTGATCATCATTTTTTTCTATATTAATGTAACACACACACACACACACACTTTGTCTTTATTCAAATCAGTAAAGTGTACAAACATTGTAACATGCTATTCAGTATTCATCAGCTTAAAATTAAAGAAATAGACTATTATTATTGTGTTATCAAAATGGATCCTTTGAACATTTCTACATGTATGCAACTGTTGATGTTCTAGCATTAAAGGTTATAAAAGGCGTTGAGGAGAAAACAGACAGTGAACAGTACGGTATATGTAATGTAATAATTTATCATGGGTTATGTTTCTATAAAAGGCAGGGTGATTTTCATTCACACGTTACAGGAAGGTATTCAGAAAGACACACACACACATACAGATTAATCATATCTATATTGATGCAACACACACACACACACACACACACACACACACATACAGCTTAATCATACCTATATTGATGCAACACACACACACACACAGACACACACAGACACACACACAGACACACACAGACAGACATACACACACACAGACACACACAGACAGACATACACACACACACACACACACACACACACACACGGGTCTGTATGGGCAGGAGAGCACTTCACCGGGGAGTGTCGCTGGAGGACGGAGGAGCCGTGAGCTGTACGGGTCCGGACACACGGCACTTCCGCTCGCACCGCTCGCTGTCCATGTTCCCTCGTGAAGAGTCTGGAGCCTTCCGCTCCGTCAGCCTCCGCAGTCCAGTCAGCCTCCGCACCGCGCGGAGCGTCGTGTTGACGCTGAGTGAACTGTCTCTCCGCCCCCACGGGCCACGCCCCCTCTCGCCGTATGAACCAGGTGTGTCGCATTAGTCGGTCACCTCGTCCGACCCCGAAGTAGACTCTGTTTACCACAGTACGATTTGGGCTGAGGACACTCCGGGGGGGAGGGGGAGGGGGAGGGGGGGGGGGGGGGGGGGGGGGGGAGGGGGAGGGGGGGGGGGGGTTATCCCCATGGTTACGACCCACGGCCACTTTGTGATGCTCTTTTTTACAGTCACTGAGTGGGAGCGTCATCATGAGCGATGTTGGATATGAAACGCACCACACACCGTGGCCTTATCCTACAAGTGTCCCAGAAGCTTCATGAACCTTCTCGGACCCCAACAATAACCGCTCCCCAGATGGAGCTGACGTTGTGACGTCACGGGGCCTAACTTTACTAAGTTACTAAGTTTAAGATCATACAAGACATACTAAGATGGAACAAGATAAGGGTTTATATTGGTAATGATAAGAATTGTAGGTAATATAATTATATAGAATAATGAGCACTGTTAATAACCTCTCATTTATAACAGCCTGCTTTTATATATAACAAGTATTTATTAAAAGTAACAATAACTCAAGTAGAAGTAAGAGTAGTCATCAGATAATAGCTTGAGGAAGAGTAAGAAAGTATCTAGTGAAAAGACTACTCAAGTACTGAGTTATTTCAAACCAAATGATTTATTGTTGTAATAAGCAGAGCAAGATGAACGTAAATATACACATATTACATTGTATATGCTTGTCTAATAGACATTAACAACATGTAAAATAGCATGTATCCCATCAAATAAAATAACACACAATAACATATTAAACGTTTACAAAATAACATGAATAAAGACAAATACAGACACAAGAAAGCTCTCTCTCTCGCTCTCTCTCTCTCTTTCTGTGTGTTTGCATGTGTGTGTGTGTGTGTGTGTGTGTGTGTGTGTGTGTGTGTGTGTGTGTGTAAAGATTTGCACCGTTTGAAGAAGTAGATAACCCCCTTGGGGGTAAAATTGGATCTTACATAAACACACACACACACACACACACACAGAGATCATTTTGTGTTATCAGAAGAATACAGCCCTCCCTCCCTCATATGAGACCACGTCAGTCCTGTAACTACAAACACCAGCAGGCCTATAATGACCATCATCTTTATTCAAATATGAGATTAGTTGGCACACAAAGACCAACGATAACAACCAAAGTCCACCATGTAGTCTGCTTCACTGCCATAGGCAGAGAGAAAATATGAATCAAAAAGAACAAAACATGAGCTGTGAAGCTGCTCAACAGTTGGGGTTGGAGCCAACCACTCGACCACAAGGGCCCTCGGGGTGTGTGTGTGTGTTTGTGTGTGTGTGTGTTTGTGCATGCGTGCGAGTGTGTGCATGCATGCGTGCATGTGTGTGCGTGCGTGTGTGTGCGTGTGTGTGCACGCGTGTTTGTGTGTGTGTGTGTGTGTGTGTGTGTGTGTGTGTGTATGGTAGGAGGAAGTTGGCGGCAGGGGTTTAATATGAATGTTGAACAGGTTGAGACGATCTAGCTCATCTGGGGAACGTGATTAACTGTTCTTAGGAACATGCAACAGTGGCGAACGGAGGAAGGATTAAAGGGCTGTGTTGGACAGAAAAGAAGTCCTTATATAGAGCATGTCCAACATCCATACCTTCAGATTGGTGCTACAGCAGTGAGGATCGCATATCGCCGATATGGGCTGGACCATCTGTGAGGCAGCGGGGGTGTCAGACAGACAAGGCAACCAAAAGTCAAAGTGTCTGGATTCTGTCCAAGCCTCCATGCCTCCTCCTCTGAGATGATGAACTATTCATCTTGTCCGTTGTTTCTTTCAGTTCAAAGTTGTCTTTTATAGAAGTAAAGGGGGGGGGACGGTTAGATTAATCTGTAAATTATCTTATTTTGGCATACTGTATGTTTGTTGGCTTATGAAAGGTCTCCAAAAGCAAAGCAACATGGGAAAAACCAACCGGGAATGTAGGTCATCATGTGCTGTTCTGGCCAGAGTAGGCGGTCAGTTTACCCAAAATCCCAAATATCCTCCCACTTCTTACCAAAACAACCAGGTGGTTTCTATGGGATTTCTTTGATAAACGGCCTCATATCTTAATATTTAGTCTTTTATCAGACGCAGTGATCCAAAGCTATGTAGTGAATAGATACAGATAGGCGTTAAAAGTATGATGCTAAGGGTGCTGCAGCACCCCCATTTTGAAATGTTGTAAATAATATTGTAGTTTTTTTTAAATACTTTCTGATTTATATATATTCTTCTTAAGGCCCTTGTGTTAGCATTAGTTAGTATTAAAACTAAAATAATTATTGGCTGAATACACGAGAACATTCAGTTGAATCCACTGTTTATTACCATGATGCTTCATTAACAAATGCAACAGAAAAATAGTCCCTTACATGTACACAATAAACACAATAACTAAAATAATAGAAGTAGCAGACATTACAAATCATAAACAGGTGTGCACATATCTTGAATAACTGAACATATTCTGCTGCCGTTTTGTTCCCAACAGAACACAAGGAATCAATATTCAGTTTAAAGTTATTTACAACATGAACATTACCCCATAGTCCATAGTTGGTCTAATGAATACAAAATAAAATGTGATTTACCATCAACAGTTATTTAAATACATTTCAAATTTAAAAAAAGTATCTTTGTAAAACGTGCTTAGCTAACTATGAAAGATCTTAAGTCTCTTCCATTCATGGTTTGTCAAGATAAACCTTTCTGAAGCCCAATAAAATGTAGCATTTGGAGTTTAGTTGAGTACTTGTTTTAAAATCAACCAAAACACAAAAGTCTTGAATTTGAGGAAACACTGATACGAGTATCATTCACAGTGACGTCACGCTCAGCCACGCGTTTACCTTCTCAACAGCGTCTAAAAATAATAACCACCGATTCATTCATTCATTCTGTGTGGTAGAACCGACACAGAGACACTGAGGCACCACCCCATAACACAAACCCAGGGAGGAGGTCCTCCTGGGTGAAGGTGGACTGGAAGGTGTGGATGTGTGTCAGTGTGTCTGAGGACCCTCCTACATCTGGGGACACTCTGTAGAAGGACAGAGTGCCAGCAGGCCGGTCCAGATACACTCCTACTCTGTTAGAGCCAGCGGGGGGGAGACGTATGTCTGTTCTACTACCGTTGTACCATGCAGAGTAACTAACATCAGCATCATCATCATCATCAGCATCAGCATCACAATAAAGACTCCAGGACTTGTTGTTCATTCCAAGCCAGCTATCATCACCACTTCCTCTCCTTGTGATTCCTCTGTATGTCACTCCTATAACAACAAGTCCTTCCCACTCTACCTCCCAGTAACAGCGGCAAGTCAGCTCTTCTCTACACAACACCTGGTACCAGGAGTCAAATCTCTCTGGGTGATCAGGATACGACTGATCCTCTCTAACCCACGTCACCTTTCTGTTGTCCTCAGACAGAGAGAGTCGTCTGTGGGCTGTGTTTGGGTCCAGTGTGAGTTCACAGGCATCTGATGGGAGAACAAGACATGATTAGCTGCTGAATCAATCTTCATCATGTTCATCATAATCATCACTAGTACTGTTGTCTTGCATACTTATTCCTGTCCTTTTTCACATGCCCTCTACTCTACAAACTAACGTAGAAAGACAAAATCATATCGTATGATAGGTACTATAGTGGACTAGTGTACTATAGCTTTAGAAATTGTGCATATTGTTTAAGATAATTAAAGTTCAACTTAACAGCAAATCCCATGTATGTGAGTGGCTGTGAGTGGTTTGTTACATTTCAGTTTAAAAAGAGACCATTGACTTGTGTTCACAGGGGGAAGGCGGGCCACATATACATACAATATTCTTCTACACTTACTTGAAATAATAAAATAAGAATTATTTATATTTTAACAATATTGGATTATTTAATGTACATTTGACAGCCCTAAATCAAACTAAACAGACACTTACACTTCTTTAGAGCTGATCTCAGGTCAGGCAGTTTCTTCATCTCCATGTTCAGTGTCTTCTCCAGTTGATCCAGGGATCTCCTCAAGGTCCCTATGTATGACGGAGGACGGACCTCCACCGTTGTCCAGTCCCTGGTGGGTGGAGGATTCTTCAGGGATCTGAAGGTCTGGAGGAAGTGGAGGTGGTCTTCAGTGCGTGAGAGCTGCTTCACCTCTGTGCTTCTATTGGTCAGATCTATTATTTCCTGCTCCAGCTCTTTGATGAGGCCTTCAGCTTCTTTCTCTGTGGATTTTAGTTTCTCCTTAATCGTTTTGTTGAGATCATCCTGGCACTTTTCAATAGAGCGTTTCAGAGCATTGAGGACCTGCACACCATCGGCTATCTCTCTGTCGGCATCTGCTTTGCTGCGATCTACTGTGTCTTTGATCTCCTGAATCTTTCTATGTATATCCTGGATCATCTGATGAACTTCAGACTCCATCTTCCCCAGCTGGGCCGCCTTTACCTCATATTCCTCCTTTAGAGGTACAACAGGATGGGACTTGTGGTCTGTCTCTGTGCAGAACAGACACACACACACCTGTTCAGTCTGGCAGAAGAGCTCCAGAAGTCGGTCGTGTTTCTTACACATCCTGTCTTCCAGACGGTCCATAGGCTCGACCAGCCGATGTCTCTTCAGGCCTGCGACTCTCTGATGTGGCTCCAGGTGGGTTTGGCAGTAAGAGGTAAAACACACTAGGCAGGACTTCACAGCCTTCAGCTGGGTCCCAGTACAGACGTCACAGGGAACTTCTCCTGGTTCAACACAACGCTGCTCTTTGACACGTACAGAACTTCTAAACCGATCAACCATCTCTGATATGAAGGTATTGACCTGTACAGGTCTTGTGAGGTAAAGCTCGTTGCAAACAGGACATTTGCACTGGAGTTTGTCATCCCAGAACGATGTAATACAGGTTCTACAGAAGTTGTGTCCACATGGAGTGGAAACTGGGCTGTTGAACACATCCCGACAGATGGAACATGAAAAGTCCTCTTCAGACCAGGAAGTGTTGGACGCCATTCCTAGAAGAGATACATAATTTTAAAAAAAAGATTATGAAAAAAAAAAAAAAAGACATTCATTTTCTAACGGTAAAACAACAGTTTATAACTAGTTATAATGCATCTATACTCATACATGCGTTGTTATTACAAGCAGGGCCCTTCATCCAACAGGTCGGTACAGCATCAATCCCAACATGTGCCTCCTGCTCCGTATGAACACACACGTCGCTATGGACTCTCACACCGCTACCAACGCGGACGAAAGAGCCCGGTGCCCTCACGCATGCGTCCTCCTCATGAAGACTGATACTGTAATAGCTGCGCATGCGTCCTCCTCATGAAGAGAAAACAAAGAAAACATGTTATTCGGACTGTGTGAAAAAGAGGGAAATGTAAATAGTAATGTGTTGAATTACATGTTGAGCTATGCAAGATATGCAGTGTGGATAGGGAGGAACATGGCATATTATGAAGGAAGAAAAGTGGATGAATGGGTTTTGTTCGAAGCAAAGATTAGGAAAGAGGTGGAAATGTTAAAAAACCACCCAGGAAGAGACACTTTTAAAGAATGGTTTATTGATGGTTCCAGCTTTATTAGTGAGACAGATGATAGGAAAATGCAGATATGTTTTTAAAGAATGTTTCATTATGTGTATTTGTGTTTATTTTATTTTTTAATGTTTATGTTGTTTTGTTTTGTGGAGGATGTTTGTTTTTATAGCTTATAAGTTATGTTGTGTATGGTGAGCAGGATTATTTTGGGTGTGTATGTGATTGTTGCATGTTATTATTTATACCAGAATGATAATGTAAATATCAATTGATATTTTTGATAACAAAAAAAACAAAGAACGGAGAAAACGACGACGGACAAACGGAGTGAAGGAACGGAGAGAAGCATCGAGACGGACAGACAAACGGTGACTCCAAACTCAGACCGGAAGTGTCGTACTTAGGGGGCGGGCCCGAGCCTGGAGCTCTGTATAAAGACCCCTCTGTCTTGTTAAGGAAATGGAAGTTTACGGAAATCCAACAGACGACATGACGAAGAGACGACGTGGACGCGTTAGCCTCTCCGGAGACGAAGAACAAGACGTTTTAAAGCAGAGAGCCGGGACAGAAACATTCCAAGGTGGGTCCAACACATTGAACCTCTAACCCTCATTGTTGCCGTACTGTCCGTAGGGCGCCATGTTGTACTGTAGCGTTAGCCCCACACGGGTCTCCTGCGCTCCGTGTGAACACGTGATGTTGATGCTTAGCGAAACCAACCTTCACGTGCTCTATTGTGTCGCCTCGTCGGATTCCACCAGCGCGTGCTCGGTGCTCGGCGTCCTGTTTGGAGCGCGGCGCCACACGCGGGCACGCGTTCTGTGCGCTTTGGTTGAACCCGACCAGGCGAGGCCAACACGGGACTTTAACAAAGTTAGTTTGGTGTTAAAGCATCAGGGCGTTCTTCACGAGGAGGACGCATGCGTGAGTAGGGATGGGTCCCGAAACCGGGAGTTAACCGGGGCCCCTGGGGGTGGCCCCATGATACACACCGTAGTATATAAAGTGTAATCTAATCTAAGTATCGATGAGCTCCGACGTACCCGGCGCTGCAAGTGGTATTTGAGGAACAAATGAAATAGATTTACTTCCTGGTGATCGTTCATCCAGAATGATTACCAGGAAAGGAAAAAAAGCAGATCTTCCTTCAGAAGAACTGTTCAGATAAGGCTTCAGGCCTTTTTGAGGCCCAGCTGCATGCAGACCCCATCCCTGTTGCTCTATGCCACTGTCTTTTCTTTTCTCTTGTTTATTGATTTCTTTTTGTTTGTATCACATTTCAATGTTCTCAATAGTATAGAGTCTATAATAGTTATGTATTCAAAACCTGTGTACGGTGTTGCTGTTGAAGAAGGATGTCTTGTTCTTAACTTGTCTTCTTCTAAAAGATGCGATAAGAGTAGCGTTAAAGTAGCGGCTGGATAAGCAGTATGGATCAGAGTAGTAGTGGCGTTAGAATCTTCCCTGTGTGTGAGTGCAGTTGGCTCCTTCATTCGCGGTGGTAGCGGTGTGAGAGTCAATAGTGACCAGTGTGTTTATGTTCAGTGCTGTTGTACCGACCTGTTGGCTCAAGAGCTTTGCTTGAAATAACAACACATTCATGAATATTAACACATTATTACATGTATACAACATATAACGTATAGTTAAAATGGTAATTAAATTTTTAATTTCATAATTGTTTTTTCTAGGAATGGCGTCCGACTCTTCCTGGTCTGAGGATATCTTTTCATGTCCCATCTGTCTGGATGTGCTCAACAGCCCAGTCACCACACCATGTGGACACAACTTCTGCAGAACCTGTATTACAAGGTTCTGGGATGGCCAAGTCCAGTATAAATGTCCTGTTTGTAACAAACTGTTCCAGACAAGACCTGATTTACAGGTCAATACCTTCATATCAGAGATGGTTGATCAGTTTAGAAGTTCTGTACGAGTCAAAGAGCAGCCTTGTGTTGAACCAGCAGAAGTTCCCTGTGATGTCTGTACTGGGACCCAGCTGAAGGCTGTGAAGTCCTGCCTAGTGTGTTTTACCTCTTACTGCCAAACCCACCTGGAGCCACATCAGAGAGTCGCAGGCCTGAAGAGACATCGGCTGGTCGAGCCTATGGACCGTCTGGAAGACAGGATGTGTAAGAAACACAATCAACTACTGGAGCTCTTCTGCCAGGCTGAACAGGTGTGTGTGTGTCAGTTCTGCACAGAGACAGACCACAGGTTCCATCCTGTTGTACCTCTAAAAGAGGAATATGAAGTGAAGAGGGCCCAGCTGGGGAAGATGGAGACTGAAGTTCAGCAGATGATCCAGGAGAGAAAACGAAAGATTCAGGAGATTGCAGACACATCGGACCGCAGCAAAGCAGACGCAGACATAGAGATAGCTGATGGTGTGCAGGTCTTCACTGCTGTGAAGCGCTCTATTGAAAAGTGGCAGGATGATTTCAACCAAACGGTTAAAGAGAGACTGAAATCCACAGAGAAACAATTTGAAGACCTCATCAAAGAGCTGGAGCAGGAAATAGAAGATCTGACCAATGTATAATCTGCTGTCTTTTAGGATTAATTCGTTAAGAAAAGAACCCTTACTAATAGAAAATGTAACCCATTAGAAATTCTTAGATTATACTATTGTTCAAGTGTAATGCTATAAAATGTTATATGGTTGCAGTTGTGTAGAACATGTTTGAAGGATTAGTTTGTATAACATAATCAGTAGTTTTTTTTCAATTATGTTATATTTCTGAATTATGAATGACAACATAATGAAATGTCTGTAACCTTTTCTGATTTCAATAATAAATTGCAAAAAATAGACTGGGTCATTCTAAATGGAATAAGTACATCATCAGTACAATATGTATTCAGTGGAATAGGTAATTTCTCAGTACAATTTGTATTAAGTACAATTTCAGGGTGATAACAAAATGTAAACGTGTTGACTAAAAACTATTTTACACATTATGGGATTCATGGAAGGATTAAAATCGGATCGATTGCACAAGTTTGTAGCTGTTGAGCCAGTCAATGACTTCATGTCCACCATACAACAACCCAACATGTGTTACACCTTACACAAAGGTCACAGTGACTACATGTAAAGATTCACCCCGTGTGTGTGAGTACCGTGACTTTCTCTTGACAGCTCTCCTCTCCTCTCCATCCTCTCATTTTAATTTCTCCTCTCTCCTTCCTCTCCCTTCTCTTCCTCCTCTCTGCTATCTCTGCTCTCCTTTCTAGCTAATCTAGGATTATGCTCATTCTTGTCATGCATACACATTGTGTACACATTACAACAGTAAGCATATTTTGATTTGTTTAGTACTTTACTTTAACTTTAATTTAGGTATTCCATAATTTAAATAAAGTGGCAAAGATTGGTCCATGACAGCTTATGAGTTTACAAGCAAATATCATGGATGTTAGAAATCAAACAATGATCCCGCACACACACACACACCTCCTAACTATTACAGGAGTATCAAAGAGAGAGGTGGGCGATCCCGTGACAACTGAAATAAGAGTTAAATGAAACGTTACGAAACAAAACCTAAACTCTCCGAGGTCTTTGTATGACAAGGAGAACTGCTGTATTCTAAAATCTGGCCCAATGCAGGACTAGTAGTTCACACACATACACACACACACACACACACACACACACACACACACACACACACACACACACACACACACACACACACTGAATAACTGAATAACTGAATAATATCTTACTCCCTCTCTCTCCCTCTGCCTCCTTCCCTCTCCTCTCTCCATCTCTCTTTCTCTCTCTCTGCCCACCTCTCTCTCTCCCACCTTCTCTCTCTCCATCCCACTCTCTCTCGCTCTATCCTCCCCCCTCTCTCCCTCTCCCTCCCTCCTGAGATCTAAGAGAACTGCATTAAAGTTATACTGCTTTCATTTGACAATTAATTTGGAAAATAACCCTGACTTGTAACATATAACCCATTATACAAGATTAGATTACATATTCTATATTGATCAATGTCTGATTTTTGCTGAATGTTTTGTATACATTTAACAATATGAAATTGTAAACGTTTGCAGCAAGTAGAAAATGTAAAGAATATCTTAGTTTATATTTCAGAATTATGAATGACAACATAATCAAATGTTTTTACACTTTCTATTTCAATAAAAAAAGTACAAAAAGTAAAATGGGGTCATTTTCTGTGGAATAGCTACGGTCTCTACAATATGTATTTCGTAGAATAGGTACATTCTCAGTACAATATGTATTCAGTAGAATAGTTACATTCTCAGTACAATATCAGACAATGCATACCTTAAATGTTGCAGACTGTTACTATTAAAACAGCTGACAGACTTGAAACTAATGCCCACTTGTTGTCGTGGCCGAGTGGTTAAGGCGATGGACTAGAAATCCATTGGGGTCTCCCCGCGCAGGTTCGAATCCTGCCGACAACGGTTGCAGGTTAATCTGAGCAGCTTTTATCATACCCTTGTGCCAGTCAACACATTCTACAGCATATAGTACAGTGAAGATGCATTTATTGCGTGGGTTCAGTCTCTGGCATCTGCTAGATTAGGTCAAAGCATCTATTGTTTATAACAAGATGTTCTCCCAACCTGAACATATGTGCTCTGTTACTGTTCAAAGGACCGATTGATCTGATGACTAGAGTTGTCATGTCCAAGTGTTGAAGTCAATGTAGCTCAGTGGTAGAGTGCAGGCTTTGCTTGTATGAGGCCCAGCGTTTAATCCCTGGTATCTCCACAATGTTGCGAAAGCAAGGCATTGTACTTTATCTAAAGTAGAAGTAAACTATAATTCAATCATGAAACATTGCAGAATGTGACTCTTTGAACAACTGATTGACTTCCGAAGAACCTTATGTGCTGTTGTGGCTAAGGCAATGGACAACAAATCCATTGTGCTCTCCATCTGCAGATGTGAAAGGTAAGATTTATGACAGTAAGGGGATGTAGCTCAGTGGTAGAGCGCATGCTTTGCATGTATGAGGCCCCGGGCTCAATCCCCGGCATCTCCAGTCTTTGATGCAACATTTGATTAGGGATCTTTTTATCAAAGGTAGTTCAGACAATGCATACCTTAAATGTTGCAGACTGTTACTATTAAAACTACTGACAGACTTGAAGCTGATGCCCACTTGTTGTCGTGGCCGAGTGGTTAAGGCGATGGACTAGAAATCCATTGGGGTCTCCCCACGCAGGTTCAAATCCTGCCGACAACGGTTGCAGGTTAAACTGAACAGCTTTTATCATACCCTTGCTCCAGTCAACACATTCTACAGCATATAATACAGTGAAACAGCCAGCATAGTGTGCAGATGTATAAATCTTTACATGGAAGATGTTGAATGACCTGATACGGAGGGAATACTTTGCAACAGTATTGCTTTTATTTTAACACAATGGTAAGTTCTGGACCAACAGGACATGACCAGCTGAACCCGTCCGGGGCGCACCAACAATCGTGCATGCACAGTAGAGGCCCCCCGAGAGCGACGGCAACACGCGCGCGGGTGCGCACACCCGACCCACAGAGGCCGGGGCCCAGGCCCCCCCCCCCCCCCCCCCCCACCGCCAAACTACATTTAAGCAACACAGGAATTTCGAACTGTGTTGAACATTTGGGTAGTGAATTACGGATGTGAGAAAGCCAGCAGAGATGTCTTCCAAAGGTACACAGTGCCAATAGGTTCCACCAAGATTTGAACTCGGATCGCTGGAGTCAAGAGTGCTTTAAAAAATATATTTTTACTGTTTTTTCAATTCACAAATTTACAAAGTCATTTATACAATACATACAATGTATACAAAAAAAATAAATTAAAAAAAAGTCTACTACTGCAGAATTAAAAAAACACTCATAACATTATACAATGTTAAATACAAAAATGGTTTTGTATTTGTATAAACCCCCCCCCCCCCCCCCCCACTCCCCCCCCCCCCCCCCATCCCCCCCCCCCCCCCCCCCCACACACACACACACACAGAGGCGGAGCACGGCTAAAGGACCACAACGTTGGTGACTGGGTATATGTCAAAAACTCCCCGTTGGGGAGTTGAACCCCGGTTTCCCGCGGGGACGCTGACCACTATAACATTAAACAACAACTTAAACCCTGTGTGTGAGGTCACCTCTTTCTGAACATCTAGCTGATGAGGGCGAACTAAATTTCGATTGTCTTTTGATATCAAAAGGACATCATGATGGTGATTTCGCTTGTCCTTAGCCGTTCTCAAAAGTTCTGTCAGAAGTGGGATTTGAACCCACACCTCCAGAGGAGACTGCGACCTAAACGCAGCGCCTTAGACCGCTCGGCCATCCTGAACATCATATAAATTTTCCAAAAGTGGATCATTGCGTGATTTTGTTACGTTATATATTTAAAATTCAAGATCGCTTCTTGCTCCCGACTGCTCCTAAAATATCTCAACTCTATTGGTGACTGTTTGGTTAATGTCAAACACTCCCCGTCGGGGAATTGAACCCCGGTTCTCCGAGTGACAGGCATACTGACCACTATACTAACCAGGACTGTTGGAATGAGAATACCTCGACATTAGTAAGCGAGTTGACGTCTACAGGTGTACATTTTATATTCAACATTTGACAACATTTGCCATGGCGCTGAGTGGGGCCAGCGCTAATGCGCTCCCGGGGGCAGCTGGGGGAGAGCGGCGGTCTGCTCCGTCTACCAGCACTCCCTGGGCCGTCTGGGCCTGCGCTGGAGCCGGGCTGACACAATGTCTTGAAAACACATCTCTAGTGGGACTGCTGATGTCTTCTGTGTCTCTCTCCATTTCTGTCTGACCAAAGACATCCTGCAGGGAGAGAGAGAGAGAGGAGAGAGAGAGGAGAGTGAGAGAGAGAGAGAGGAGAGAGAGAGAGAGACGACGAGGAAGGAGAGAGAGAGAGAGAGAGAGAGAGATTAACTTTAATTCATCGTTTGGATGGAAGACTCAGGCCTAATGCTGTTGACACAGAGACATCGATGACAGTCAGCACAAAGAGAGAGGAGAGAGAGAGAGAGAGAGAGAGAGAGAGAGAGAGAGAGAGAGAGAGAGACTCAGACAGATAGAGACAGATTATTAGTACAATACAGAGAGAGAGAGAGAGAGATTATTCAGTGCAATACAGATTGAGAGAGAGAGAGATTATTTAAAACAACACAGATTGATTTTCTCCAGAGAGAGAGAGATTAGTACAATACATACCCAAATCAGATTACAGTACAATACACAGAGAGAGAGATTATTGAGTATAATACAGATTGAGAATATAGCTATTCTACTGAATACATATTGTAGAAATGCCTTTTCAATGAATCATTCTCAACTAAAAAATCAAAAAGGTTTACAAACATTTTATTATGTTATCAAAACGAACACTTCACATTGTCATTTTCTACTTCCTGTAGTCGTTTGCTTGATTTCATTAAAGGTATAAAAACAAACAAAGGAAAAACAACTACACCAATAAAATAAAACACAAACAATCAATTGAACACACACATATAATGCTAACATACACACAACCCACACCCCTTACCACCCCTCCCCCCAAACAAAATTATAACCCACCATACCACACAATTCCAATACACCCACAACCCCAACAACCCAAAAACACAACACCCCCACTCCACCCACACACCCCCTTAACGACATAAAATACCTAAAAATCCCAACACACCAACAAAAAAACAATAACCTCCCCCATTCACTGAATCCAATACAACCTACCCACCATAACAATACATGTACTACACAATATCGTACTATTCTACTGAATACATATTGTAGAGAATGTACCTATTATACTGAACACATATTGTACTGAGAATGTAGCTATTCTACTGAGTAACTATTGTAGAGAATGTAAATATTCCACAGAAAATTACCCAGTCTACCTTTTGTACATTTTATTGAAAAAAAAAGTGTACAAACATTTGATTGTTGTCACATATTTCAGGAGTATAAACTAATATATCATTTTGTTTAAGAAACTAGAGATTTTAACATGTACCTGCAAATGTTTCTCAATTTCACATTTTAGATGTATAAAAAACATTCAGCAGTAATCAGATATTGAACAATATAGTATATGTAATCGAATCATGTACATGGGTTATATTTACAATAGTCAGGGTTATTTTCCGAATGAATTCCTTCTTGTCAAATGAAAGCAGTACAACATTAATGCAGTTCTCTCAGATCAACATAGTAGAGATTCCCATGCAGGAACAACATTAGTGGTTTTGGTCATTTGATTTTTTTATTATCAACAAAGGGTCCTAGTCTGTTTGATTGACAGGTGAGATGATCAGGGGGGCAGAGTTTTTACCTTTATAATCATAGAGACATGGGGAGAGGAATGGATAGAGAGGCTCAGTAAAGGTGCTGCCAATAACAGAGCAGATATGAACCCTGGCTTCCACATCATAGAAGGAGACCAGACCCTCATCATAATCAACAAACACCCCCACCTTCTGGAGCTTAGCTCTCAGAGGGAGACGGACATCACAGTTATCTTTAAATACCAACTTATCGTTGTCTAAGTAAAGAGTCCAGTAACCCATCTCAGGGGTCAACATGATCACACCTTTTCTGTTGATGGACTCTCTGGCCACTCCTAAATGCCATGCAGTCTTGTCTTTAACCTGGACCTCAAAGTAAAATCTCCCTGAGGAGAAGCTCTGCTTTGTGAGAACACATAGATGTCGTGTAAATCTCTTAGGGTTGTCTGGGAGTTTCTTCAACAAACCTCCATCATGTACTTGTTTCCCATCCTCAGACAGGATGAGACTGGGATGAGCTGTATCAGGATCCAGAGTCACATCTACTTCATACTGCAGAAGTGCTCCAGAAGTCGGTCGTGTTTCTTACACATCCTGTCTTCCAGACGGTCCATAGCCTCGACCAGCTGATGTCTCTTCAGGCCTGTGACTCTCTGATGTGGCTCCAGGTGGGTGTGGCAGTAAGAGGTAAAACACACTAGGCAGGACTTCACTGCCTTCAGCTGGGTCCCAGTACAGACGTCACAGGGAACTTCTCCTGGTTCAACACAAGGCTGCTCTTTTTCTTGTTCGGACCTTCTAAACTGATCAGCCATCTCTGATATGAAGGTATTGACCTGTAAATCAGGTCTTGTGTGGAACAGCTTGTTGCAAACAGGACATTTGTACTGGACTTGGCCATCCCAGAACGTTGTAATACAGGTTCTGCAGAAGTTGTGTCCACATGGTGTGGTGACTGGGCTGTTGAACACATCCAGGCAGATGGGACATGAAAAGTTATCCTCAGACCAGGAAGAATTGGACGCCATTCCTAGAAATAAAAATTATGAAAATTAAATTACCGTTTTAACTATACGTTATATACATGTAATAATGTGTTAAGAATAAGACAAGTTAAGAACATGACATCTTTCTTCACCAGCAACACCGTACACAGGTTTTGAATACATAACTATTATAGACTCTATACTATTGAGAGAATTGAAATGTGGATACAAACAAAAAGAAATCAATAAACAAGAGAAAAGAAAAGACAGTGGCATAGAGCAACAGGGATGGGGTCTGCATGCAGCTGGGCCTCAAAAAGGCCTGAAGCCTTATCTGAACAGTTCTTCTGGAGGAAGATCTGCTTTTTTTCCTTTCCTGGTAATCATTCTGGATGAACGATCACCAGGAAGTAAATATATTTCCTTTGTTCCTCAAATACCGCTTGCAGCGCCGGGTACGTCGGAGCTCATCGATACTTAGATTAGATTACACTTTATATACTACAGTGTGTAATAGTATCATGGGGCCACCCCAGATGCCCCGGTTAACTCCCGCTTTTGGGACCATCCCTACTCACGCCTGCGTCCTCCTCGTGAAGAACGCCCTGATGGTTTAACACCAAACTAACTTTGTTAAAGTCCCGTGTTGGCCTCGCCTGGTCGGGTTCAACCAAAGCGTACAGAGCGCGGCCCCGCGTGCCTGCGCCGCGCTCCAAACAGGACGCCGAGCACCGAGCACGCGCTGGTGGAATCCGACGAGGCGACACAATAGAGCACGTGAAGGTTGGTTTCGCTAAGCATCAACATCACGTGTTCACACGGAGCGCAGGAGACCCGTAACGCTACAGTACAACATGGCGCACTGCGGACAGGACGGCAACAATGAGGATTAGAGGTTCAATGTGTTGGACCCACCTTGGAATGTTTCTGTCCCGGCTCTCTGCTTTAAAACGTCTTGTTCTTCGTCTCCGGAGAGGCTAACGCGTTCACGTCGTCTCTTCGTCATGTCGTCCCTTCGTATGTTGGATTTCCGTAAACTTCCGTTTCCTGAACACGAGAGAGGGGTCTTTATACAGAGCTCCAGGCTCGGGCCCGCCCCCTCGGTACTTCCGGTTCGAGTTTGAAGAAGGAAGTGACGTTTGAAACGGTGTCACTCCGGAATAGACGATAAGATCGTCCCATACACATCCAACAACGATAGGTTGCACCAGCTCCTTTTAACACCAGAAACGGAAAGAATAAACCTCGCGGAAAAAAACGGAGAACTAATTCTAATTAACCAGCGTATGAAATAAATCAACTACGGATATCCATTAGTCTTAGCCTTTTATTCGAGCCAGCCACCAGTCATTTAATTTGCGACAACACAGTCCAAGTGTAAACTAGTGGAGCGAATGGCGAATTATAAATATTACTGCTGCTGCTCTATTTTTATACTTTTTTCTATTTGTTTAAATGATATTGTGTTTTATAGATATTATAACTTCTTTCTGCTGCTAGGCCGAGGAGCCAGAACAAAATAATTGTACTGCTGTCTACTTGTCTATGACATGTGACAATAAAGAATCTTGAATCTAGAATCGCAATCTGAGACGGCACTGCATCACTGTATGGAACATATCCAGTGGGTTCAGAGGTCAAATCTAAGTGCAGAGCGTCTGAATTACCAAGAGGGGAGCTATAATTGGTTCTGTTGGACCGGTCCTGTTCGGAACAAGAGGAGTACCATACGCTGTAGCATGGATTCTTGGTAAAGAAAATAAACCTTTCAGATTCTGAAACCCTAAACCCACTGAATACTGAGTGACATCACGTTACATTAGTTGTACACTTTAGTAATTTTAATAAAAGACAGAGAGAGAGAAATATACAGTGTGACAAAGAGAGAGACAATTTCAGCAAAAAAGCAGTAGGGAGACGAGATTAAGTGAAAGAGAGGGAATGAAAGAGAAGTGATATGGTGGACCGGTAGAACAGAGCGAGAGAGATATGAACTTTAATTCCCCGTGTGGATGGAAGACACAGGCCCAATGCGGTTGACATGGAGACACACATCGATGACTGTCAGCTTCACTGTAGGAGAGAGGAGAGAGGGGGAGGATACAGCGAGAGAGAGGGAGGGAGAGAGAGGGAGGAGGATAGAGTGAGAGAGGGAGAGAGGGGGAGGATAGAGGGAGGGAGAGGGAGAGAGGGTGGAGGATAGAGCGAGAGAGTGGGATGGAGAGAGAGAAGATGAGAGAGGGGGGCAGAGAGAGAGGGGAGGAGAGATAAAAAGAGAGGGTGAGAGGAGAGGGAGTAAGATGTTCAGGGTGTGTGTATGTGTGTGTGTGTGTGAACTACTAGTCCTACATTGGGCCAGATGTTAGAATACAGCGGTTCTCCTTGTCATACAAAGACCTCGTAGAGTTTAGGTTTTGTTTTGTAACGTTTCATTTAACTCTTTTTTCAGCTGTCACGGGATCACCCACCTCTCTTTGATACTCCTGGAATAGTTAGGAGGTGTGTGTGTGTGTGTGTGTGTGTGAGAGAGAGAGAGAGAGAGAGAGAGAGAGAGAGAGAGAGAATCAAATATCAAGAATCCAGCAACAACAATTTAAATAAAATAAAATCCCTATCAAAAACACAAATCAATTATCAACACAAAAACAAGAACAAACAAAAAATTTTATTTTTTATTTTTAAACATTGTTTCATTTATATTTATATATATAAACACATATGTTCTAACATACTTACTAATAAACTCACTATTTATATACAACCCATGTGTGTTACATGTGTGTGTGTGTACACAACCACAACACTCTACCAACCAAACTTATTAAAAACATAAAACCCCCACCATACTCCTTCAAAAATACAAAAAAAAACACCCAATAAATCACACATAACCCATAACAATCCCACACAAAAACACACACAAAAAACAAACCCAAATCCCATCTTCACTAAAAACACAAAACCCACTAACACTCATCAACTCCACAACCAATAAACACTCACACAAACCCAACACAACACCAAAAACACAAACAATAAAAAAGCCCCAAAACCAACCTCACCAAAAAAACTACCACAAACCAAAATCAAACCCACATTATTCTTCTAAACTCCAAAAAAAAAACACATCAACAAAAAACAAAACAAAACAAAACACAAAACAAAAAAAAAAAAAAACAAAAAACAACAAAAAAACAAATAAAAAAAAACAACAAAACACAAACAACCACAAACAAAAAAAAACCACAACAAACAAAATAAAACAAATCAAAGTCAATACAAAATCAAAAAAATAATCAAAAAAAAAAAATCACCTCAAAAAAAACAAAACCCTAAAAAAAAAACAAAAATAACATCCAAACTTACCACACAAAACCCACACCCACAAATACAAATCAAAAAAAAATAAAAAACAAAAACAAACCTTCTTAAACCAAAACCTGTCTCTATCACTCCACACTCCAAACTCCCACATTTATCTATTACTACCCAACCCACAAAACAAAAGATAAAACCAATCCCCCCTCAAAAACACAAAAACAACCTCCTCCTCACAACCCAATACAAAAGATAAATTGTATCTCACCCATCTAAATATTAAAAACTACTCACATTAAAAAAAAATCCATACAAAGAAAAAAAAATCTCTAAAAATAAATCAAAGAATAAATAACAAAAGAAACTCCTGAAAAAAAAAATCCTCCAAATTAAGAAAATCCAAATCCAAAAAAAAAAATCAAACAACCTCCTCTCCCACACATCCCTCAGAAACCCTCTCACACACAAACACTCCCTATGACAGATAATACAAACCATAACAAAACCTACAATGAATCCTCTACTCATAAGCTTCTACTAATATAAAAGATTACACCAAATACATAAAAAATATAAAATCAAAAGTGTCTTTTTTTTGAAGTTTTTTACATAAAATAAAAAAAAAAATAATCTTAAAAAAAAATTTTTCAAAATCGTTCTAAATTTTATTAGAACAAAATTAGACATCTAACTAGAAAATTCCTGAAGAAAATGCGGTGAGTGCTGCAAAAAAAAATGAAAACATGTATTATAAATTTAAAAAAATAATAAATAATTGTAAACATACCAATTAAAATAAATAAAAAAAATGAAAAAAAAATTAAAATCAAAAAAAAAACTCAAACTAAAAAATAGAAAAACAAAAATATAACAATCATAAGTAAATAATAATGAGTGAGTGTGAGTTCTGTGTGGGTGTGTTTTGTGTGTGTGTGCTGTGCTGCTTTGTTTTGCTTTGTCGTCACTAAAAACCTCTAAAGTAGGCTCTAAAATTATCTGTTAATTAATGCAATCAAACACGACAACAACACACCCTCATTTGTGATGTAACTAACTAAAGTTATTGACGTTATTCTTTCACATTTGTCGAGGTTAGGTCACACAAAAATTAACTTTCTATAATTTCACATTGTAAATAAATAAAAAAAAAAAATGTATCATAAAAAACAATCATAATTAAACCCCACACATATACGTTTCAATACAAAAAAAAATTATACATAACATACTTAAGATACATTTTTGTGTTTCTATAAATATTAAATTAAAGTATCAAAGTCCGAAGTATTTGTGATAGCCACCTTGCTTGTGACGTCATCTATTCAAAAGTGAACTGAAAATATAAAGCATTTTTTAATAAACAATGAAATAAAAGAAATTATAAAGCAAATCATTTTAAAAAATAAAAAAATAAAAATTAATAAAAAAGTATATAAAAGTAACAAAATTTAAAAAGATATAAAGTATTGAATATTAAAAAATAAAAATTGTTCTTGAATAAATTTATAAATATAAATAAAAATAGTTAAATAATTAAAGATAAACAAAGATGAACATTTTTATTAATATTCTGTAAAAAACATTTGTAATGATGTAGATATAAAAATAATAATATATTACTAATAAATAATAATAAGTAGTTTACCTATATTTTCAGCATTTTTGTGATGTGCATGCACAATAGTCACACAGGTTGTTCTGTACTGATTTGGAAAACTTGTTTTTTTGATGTTTGTGGATTTTTGATATGCTTGTTAAGATGACTTACTATGTACCTATCATATATATTTGTTGTCACTACGTGTGGTATGAAGAAAGAAAAGGTAGATTTGTGAAAAAGAACACAATTCATATCAGAAGAATGTGTAAGTTACATCAGAATGTTTTATGATATGTGTATATGTATTTTATAAGAAACAACATATTTATGTATGAATGTATAGTATGGATACATGTCTATGTTTAGTATTGTTTATGTATGTTTTGTGTGTATGTTTGTATACATGTTATTTTGTTTATCATGTGTTTATGTATGTATGTTTATGTTTATGTAAAGTTGTACAACTTTTATAAGATCTGTATTTTTAATGTATAATGTGTACTTGTTTAACATGTGTACATAGATCTTAAATTATCTCTTAATATTAAAGATCTATGTTATTATTATTGTTTAAAAATGTTCATGTATGTAAAAATACTTTGGTTAAACATTAAACATTTAATCCCAGTTCCTAACATGTTGTGTTTGTTTGGTGTGAAGGCTGAGAATGGCTGTCATCTGTCAGAGAGATGCTGTGAAGCTCTGGCCTCAGTTCTCAGCTCCAACTCCTTAGTCTGAGCTGAGACTGAGTAACAATGATGTGCAGGATTCAGGAGTGAAGCTGCCTCTGCTGGACTGGGGAGTCCACACTGTACACTGGAAACTCTCAGGTCAGTTATCAGGTCTTCTTCAAACTGTGTCTTTGGGCTTGTTTAATATGTAAGGGATGATGTATGGGCTGTTATGGAAAAAGAACACACGACACGATGCAGCATCATTATTCATCTAGAAGCTAGGTTCACCGTGTCTATGAGGATGCTAACGTAGTAGGGACATAACTTTAGAGGACCACTGATTTCAACAGATTGTTATTGTTTAGTTCTTTATGTTTGCTGTCCTGTTAACTGTGTGTTATGTATGTTATATGTTATGTAACTCTGGAGTGATGTGAGGGTTAGGGTTAGGGGTTGCTGTCCTGTTAACTGCTAGTATGTTATGTATGTTATATGTTATGTAACTTGGCCAGCTGATGTGAGGGTTAGGGTTATTGCTGTCCTGTTAACTGCTAGTATGTTATGTATGTTATATGTTATGTAACTCTGGCCAGCTGATGTGAGGGTATTGCTGTCCTGTTAACTGCTAGTATGTTATGTATGTTATATGTTATGTAACTCTGGCCAGCTGATGTGAGCTGAGGAGTTGTCATTAGTGTTGACATGGTGATGAGGCTCTAGCCGTGCTGTGATCTGAATATATGCACACCTCACTACTAGAACATCATGGCCGTGGTATAGTGATTCATATGGAACATTAAAGATGTCCTTTATTAACATCACATTAGTTTGGTGTAAGTGCTGCTCATGTCCAATGCATTTCTGTTGCTCTTTTCCCTGCTGACAAAACACTCCCTGGTTCTACACAATGTTAGAACTTGTGAAGAAACGGTCTTAGCGTACCAAACACAGTTTCCTGACTCTAACAGAACAATATCTATTTGAGTTGTATGTTGAGAAAGGAGCATTTGTTTAAGTGAAGGAAGAATAAAGTGTGTGTGTGTGTGTGTGTGTGTGTGCAGGTTGTCTGGCTATGGTCACACAGGAAGGCTGTGCTTCTATGGCCTCAGCTCTGAGCTCCAACCCCTATCTGATGGACCTGAGCTACAATCACCCAGGAGACTCAGGAGTTACGCTGCTCTATGCTGGACTGGAGGATCCACGCTGGAGTACATGGACACTCTCAGGTATGGAGAGGACAGTACTCAGGGACAATGTCTCCTACAAGGATTCAACCAGCTGCTAGATGAAGTGGTTTGAAAACACAGCTGGAACTCATGTTGTGTAGAAAGTGATGAGACAGATGATGGAGGTGAATATGTTCAACATGCTGCTCTCACTTTGTTTAGGGTGGAGCACGTGGATGTGGAGGCTGAAACCAGCTCTAAAGAAGTGTAAGTGTCTGTTTAGTTTGATTCATACAACACACACTAACTATTGAGATGGAAAGTCCATCCACACAGCAGGAGGTGAAGTCCGTTCATTCAGATGTGTACTTGTGTATACGTATGTATAGTATGTTTCTGTGTGTTATGTATGTCTAGTATGTTTGTGTAGGTATGAGTACATGTCTATGTATATATAGTATGTATGAGTACATGTCTATGTATATATAGTATGTACCTGTATGTATGAGTACATGTCTATGTATATATAGTATGTATGAGTACATGTCTATGTATATGTAGTATGTACCTGTATGTATGAGTACATGTCTATGTATATATAGTATGTACCTGTATGTATGAGTACATGTCTATGTATATATAGTATGTATGAGTACATGTCTATGTATATATAGTATGTACGTGTATGTATGAGTACATGTCTATGTATATATAGTATGTACGTGTATGTATGAGTACATGTCTATGTATATAGAGTATGTACGTGTATGTATGAGTACATGTCTATGTATATATAGTATGTATGAACCAGTTCTATGGCTCCAACAGTTAATTTCCAGCCTGAATGTGAGCTCAGCTTGTTCAGTCTGTTGTTCACACAGGTGTCCCTTTGAAGGTTGAGTGCAATGTGTGTGTATTGGGAAATCTAACAGTTTAATATCTTGAAAGGCATTACATGTATTGCTTAGATATTTCATATGACTAACTAGCTCATCATGTTGACCATTGTGATGTATAAATGTGTATGTAGTGTAAATATTGAGGGAGTAAATGCAGTTTATACATTTTCCATGGTTTCAATGTTTTGACTGGGACAACCACTCACACACACATGGGATTTGCTATTAAGTTGAACTTTAATTATCTTAAAAACAATATGCACTACTATTTCTAAAGCTGTAGCACTAGTCCACTATAGTACCTGTCATAAGATATTATTTTGTCTTTCCAAGTTAGTTTGTAGAGTAGAGGGCACGTGAAAAAGAACAGGAATAAGAAGAATGCAAGACAACAGTACTAGTTATAATGATGAGGATGATGATGAAGAATGGTTCAGCAGCTAATCATGTCTTGTTCTCCCGTCAGATGCCTGTGAACTCACACTGGACCCAAACACAGCCCACAGACAACTCTCTCTGTCTGAGGAGGACAACAGAAAGGTGACGCGGGTTGGAGAGGAGCAGTCGTATCCTGATCACCCAGAGAGATTTGACCACTGGTACCAGGTGTTGTGTAGAGAGGCTCTGACTGGCCGCTGTTACTGTGAGGTACAGAGGAAAGGAGGTGTTTCTATAGGAGTGACATACAGAGGAATCACAAGGAGAGGAGGGGGTGATGACAGCAGGCTTGGAAGGAACAACAAGTCTTGGAGTCTTGAGTGTCATGATGGTCTTTACTCTGCCCGGTACAACGGTAGTAGAACAGTCATACGTCTCCCCCCCGCTGGCTCTAACAGAGTAGGAGTGTATCTGGACCGGCCTGCTGGCACTCTGTCCTTCTACAGAGTGTCCCCAGATGTAGGAGGGTCCTCAGACACACTGACACACATCCACACCTTCCAGTCCACCTTCACCCAGGAGGACCTCCACCCTGGGTATATGTTATATGGGGGTGGTGCCTCAGTGTCTCTGTGCGGGTTGTAGCAACACACACACACACACACACACACACACACACACACACACACAGTGTTTTGGTGATTTAAAACATGTACTCAACTATACTCCAAAGGCTAAATTGTATTGGTCTTCTGAAAAGTTAATCTTGATTAACCATGAAAGGAAGAGACTTTTAAGATCTTCCATAGGGCAGCAGGTTTTACAAAGACTATATTTATAATGTCAAATGTATTTTAAATATTGATTCATGGTAAATTGAAACATGTTTATACTACAATATTTTGTATATTTTCAGACATTAACAGTTTCATACTAAAGGGCTCTGAAATCAGTTTTTATTTTGATAATCCTAACATGGAACCTGATTTAAATCAGATTTAATATTATATTCATAATGCAAGCGGTCTATGAAAAGCTATTGATCATGTTGTGAATGACTTTAAACTGAATATTGATTCCTTGTGTTCTGTTGGGAACAACACAGCAGCAGAACATGTTCAGTTATTAAAGATATGTGTGTAATATTCATGTGTCAGCATACTGAATTGTAATTGGATGCATTATACTGTCATATCATACTGTGCTATGATTGGTTAAGACCACCCAGGTGGTGAGGTCATTCTAAAGATGATCATGGCCAGGGACACATGGACATGCCCGTAATAGCTAGTTAATAAAGAGCTACGTTTATAAATATCCTGTCGTCCTGCATTTTATTATTTTGTACAAAGCATACAAAACAAGACAACAACAATAAATTAAGATGTGTTTACTGCCGCTACGCTCGCTGCAGGAACTCGCCCCGGCGTGCACGCGCACAGTGCACACACGAGCAGCAGAGCTATGAGAGCAGCAGACAGCGGATTCAGTCAGAGTAGGAAGTAGAGGCAAGCAGCGCAGCGTGTGTGTGTGTGTGTGTGTGTGTGTGTGTGTGTGTGTGTGTGTTGTAATAGGTTATGTTTCCATAATAAGGCAGGGTTCTTTTCTTCCTTCATTTCTCTTCAATGAGTAATCTGGTTGGGTCATCGTGTTTCTTCCTCTTGTAACACCCTTTACAGGCATGTATTCAGAAAAGCACACACACACACACACACACACACACACACACACACTATATATAAGCAATGTTAGAGACAGTTTTAACAAGCAGTAGCCTATAAATATACAAGAATACCGCAATGGGCTTTAAAAATACTAAAATAAAGTTGTTTTTGCCTCTCTCTTCTTTCTGTTTTGTGCAGAAATTTGATTTGAATTTGATACAGATCAGCATATTTACCATATGATTGTTGTTGGGCTGGATTCTTCATGTATTTGATTCTCTCTCGCTCTCTCTCTCTCTCTCTCACACACACACACACACACCTCCTAACTATTCCAGGAGTATCAAAGAGAGGTGGGTGATCCCGTGACAGCTGAAAAAGAGTTAAATGAAACGTTACAAAACAAAACCTAAACTCTACGAGGTCTTTGTATGACAAGGAGAACCGCTGTATTCTAACATCTGGCCCAATGTAGGACTAGTAGTTCACACACACATACACACACCCTGAACATCTTACTCCCTCTCCTCTTCTCACCCTCTATTTTTATCTCTCCTCCCCTCTCTCTCTGCCCCCTCTCTCACCTTCTCTCTCTCCATCCCACTCTCTCGCTCTATCCTCCACCCTCTCTCCCTCTCCCTCCCTCTATCCTCCCCCTCTCTCCCTCTCTCACTCTATCCTCCTCCCTCTCTCTCCCTCCCTCTCTCTCGCTGTATCCTCCCCCTCTCTCCCTCTCTCCTACAGTGAAGCTGACAGTCATCGATGTGTGTCTCCATGTCAACCGCATTGGGCCTGTGTCTTCCATCCACACGGGGAATTAAAGTTCATATCTCTCTCGCTCTGTTCTACCGGTCCACCATATCACTTCTCTTTCATTCCCTCTCTTTCACTTAATCTCGTCTCCCTACTGCTTTTTTGCTGAAATTGTCTCTCTCTTTGTCACACTGTATATTCTCTCTCTCTCTCTGTCTTTTATTAAAATGACTAAAGTGTACAACTAATGTAACGTGATGTCACTCAGTATTCAGTGGGTTTAGGGTTTCAGAATCTGAAAGGTTTATTTTCTTTACCAAGAATCCATGCTACAGCGTATGGTACTCCTCTTGTTCCGAACAGGACCGGTCCAACAGAACCAATTATAGCTCCCCTCTTGGTAATTCAGACGCTCTGCACTTAGATTTGACCTCTGAACCCACTGGATATGTTCCATACAGTGATGCAGTGCCGTCTCAGATTGCGATTCTAGATTCAAGATTCTTTATTGTCACATGTCATAGACAAGTAGACAGCAGTACAATTATTTTGTTCTGGCTCCTCGGCCTAGCAGCAGAAAGAAGTTATAATATCTATAAAACACAATATCATTTAAACAAATAGAAAAAAGTATAAAAATAGAGCAGCAGCAGTAATATTTATAATTCGCCATTCGCTCCACTAGTTTACACTTGGACTGTGTTGTCGCAAATTAAATGACTGGTGGCTGGCTCGAATAAAAGGCTAAGACTAATGGATATCCGTAGTTGATTTATTTCATACGCTGGTTAATTAGAATTAGTTCTCCGTTTTTTCCGCGAGGTTTATTCTTTCCGTTTCTGGTGTTAAAAGGAGCTGGTGCAACCTATCGTTGTTGGATGTGTATGGGACGATCTTATCGTCTATTCCGGAGTGACACCGTTTCAAACGTCACTTCCTTCTTCAAACTCGAACCGGAAGTACCGAGGGGGCGGGCCCGAGCCTGGAGCTCTGTATAAAGACCCCTCTCTCGTGTTCAGGAAACGGAAGTTTACGGAAATCCAACATACGAAGGGACGACATGACGAAGAGACGACGTGAACGCGTTAGCCTCTCCGGAGACGAAGAACAAGACGTTTTAAAGCAGAGAGCCGGGACAGAAACATTCCAAGGTGGGTCCAACACATTGAACCTCTAATCCTCATTGTTGCCGTCCTGTCCGCAGTGCGCCATGTTGTACTGTAGCGTTACGGGTCTCCTGCGCTCCGTGTGAACACGTGATGTTGATGCTTAGCGAAACCAACCTTCACGTGCTCTATTGTGTCGCCTCGTCGGATTCCACCAGCGCGTGCTCGGTGCTCGGCGTCCTGTTTGGAGCGCGGCGCAGGCACGCGGGGCCGCGCTCTGTACGCTTTGGTTGAACCCGACCAGGCGAGGCCAACACGGGACTTTAACAAAGTTAGTTTGGTGTTAAACCATCAGGGCGTTCTTCACGAGGAGGACGCAGGCGTGAGTAGGGATGGGTCCCAAAAGCGGGAGTTAACCGGGGCATCTGGGGTGGCCCCATGATACTATTACACACTGTAGTATATAAAGTGTAATCTAATCTAAGTATCGATGAGCTCCGACGTACCCGGCGCTGCAAGCGGTATTTGAGGAACAAAGGAAATATATTTACTTCCTGGTGATCGTTCATCCAGAATGATTACCAGGAAAGGAAAAAAAGCAGATCTTCCTCCAGAAGAACTGTTCAGATAAGGCTTCAGGCCTTTTTGAGGCCCAGCTGCATGCAGACCCCATCCCTGTTGCTCTATGCCACTGTCTTTTCTTTTCTCTTGTTTATTGATTTCTTTTTGTTTGTATCCACATTTCAATTCTCTCAATAGTATAGAGTCTATAATAGTTATGTATTCAAAACCTGTGTACGGTGTTGCTGGTGAAGAAAGATGTCATGTTCTTAACTTGTCTTATTCTTAACACATTATTACATGTATATAACGTATAGTTAAAACGGTAATTTAATTTTCATAATTTTTATTTCTAGGAATGGCGTCCAATTCTTCCTGGTCTGAGGATAACTTTTCATGTCCCATCTGCCTGGATGTGTTCAACAGCCCAGTCACCACACCATGTGGACACAACTTCTGCAGAACCTGTATTACAACGTTCTGGGATGGCCAAGTCCAGTACAAATGTCCTGTTTGCAACAAGCTGTTCCACACAAGACCTGATTTACAGGTCAATACCTTCATATCAGAGATGGCTGATCAGTTTAGAAGGTCCGAACAAGAAAAAGAGCAGCCTTGTGTTGAACCAGGAGAAGTTCCCTGTGACGTCTGTACTGGGACCCAGCTGAAGGCAGTGAAGTCCTGCCTAGTGTGTTTTACCTCTTACTGCCACACCCACCTGGAGCCACATCAGAGAGTCACAGGCCTGAAGAGACATCAGCTGGTCGAGGCTATGGACCGTCTGGAAGACAGGATGTGTAAGAAACACGACCGACTTCTGGAGCACTTCTGCAGTATGAAGTAGATGTGACTCTGGATCCTGATACAGCTCATCCCAGTCTCATCCTGTCTGAGGATGGGAAACAAGTACATGATGGAGGTTTGTTGAAGAAACTCCCAGACAACCCTAAGAGATTTACACGACATCTATGTGTTCTCACAAAGCAGAGCTTCTCCTCAGGGAGATTTTACTTTGAGGTCCAGGTTAAAGACAAGACTGCATGGCATTTAGGAGTGGCCAGAGAGTCCATCAACAGAAAAGGTGTGATCATGTTGACCCCTGAGATGGGTTACTGGACTCTTTACTTAGACAACGATAAGTTGGTATTTAAAGATAACTGTGATGTCCGTCTCCCTCTGAGAGCTAAGCTCCAGAAGGTGGGGGTGTTTGTTGATTATGATGAGGGTCTGGTCTCCTTCTATGATGTGGAAGCCAGGGTTCATATCTGCTCTGTTATTGGCAGCACCTTTACTGAGCCTCTCTATCCATTCCTCTCCCCATGTCTCTATGATTATAAAGGTAAAAACTCTGCCCCCCTGATCATCTCACCTGTCAATCAAACAGACTAGGACCCTTTGTTTGATAATAAAATAATCAAATGACCAAAACCACTAATGTTGTTTCCTGCATGGGAATCTCTACTATGTTGATCTGAGAGAACTGCATTAATGTTGTACTGCTTTCATTTGACAAGAAGGAATTCATTCGGAAAATAACCCTGACTATTGTAAAATATAACCCATGATACATGATTCGATTACATATACTATATTGATCAATATCTGATTACTGCTGAATGTTTTTTATACATCTAACAATGTGAAATTGAGAAACATTTGCAGGTACATGTTAAAAATCTCTAGTTTCTTAAACAAAATGAGTATATTAGTTTATACTCCTGAAATATGTGACAACAATCAAATGTTTGTACACTTTTTTATTTCAATAAAAATGTACAAAAGGTAGACTGGGGTAATTTTCTGTGGAATATTTACATTCTCTACAATAGTTACTCAGTAGAATAGCTACATTCTCAGTACAATATGTGTTCAGTATAATAGGTACATTCTCTACAATATGTATTCAGTAGAATAGGTACATTCTCAGTACAATATGTATTCAGTAGAATAGGTACATTCTCAGTACAATATGCATTCAGTAGAATAGGTACATTCTCCTTCGCTCTCTCCCCCTCCTTCCCTCATTCTCTTCCCCTCCTCTCACTCCCTCCCTTCCTCTCTCCTTCCCTCTCAGTGTCTCTTCTCTCTACCTATTTTCCCCTCCCTTTCCCTCTCTCCCTCTCTCTCTCCCACCTTCCCTCACCCCCCCTCCCTCCCTCTCCCTCCCTCTCTCCTACAGTGAAGCTGACTGTCATCGATGTCTCTGTGTCAACAGCATTGGGCCTGTGTGTCACTCCGTCCACTGCCGCCACCTAGCGGCCGCCGGCTGCCACTTCTCCACGTGCTTCTGTTTACACACACTGCCAGCAATCACCAATCTACGCTCCCTATTTCTCCACCGCGCTTCCTAGCAGCCGGCGCCAGTTCGCTGTTACTCTCCACCCGGTAGTATCTTCGTTCCCGCAATCCTGACTCTCGTGATTCTCTCTCCCTCTCCCTCTCTCTCTCCCACCTTCCCTTTCTCTCTCTCACTCTATCCTCCCCTCTCTCTCTCCCTCCCTCCCTCTCTCCTACAGTGAAGCTGACTGTCATCAATGTCTCTGTGTCAACAGCATTATCTCTGTGTCTTCCAATCTAGATGTTTAGTTAAAGTTCATATCTCTCTCCATCTCTCTGTCCCCTCTCCTCTTGTTCCTGTTTTTTATACCTTTAATGATATCAAGCAAACGACTACAGGAAGTAGAAAATATTGACAATGTGAAGTGTTCGTTTTGATAACATAATAAAATGTTTGTAAACCTTTTTGATTTCAATTCAAATTTACAAAAGTAGAATGAGACATTCATTGGAAAAGGAGCATTCTCTACAATATGTATTCAGTAGAATAGCTATATTCTCAATCTGTATTATACTCAATAATCTCTCTCTCTCTCAATCTGTATTGTACTGAATAATCTCTCTCTCTCAATCTGTATTGTACTGAATAATCTCTCTCTCTCAATCTGTATTGTACTGAATAATCTCTCTCTCAATCTGTGTTGTATTAAATAATCTCTCTCCCTCTCTCTCAATCTGTATTGCACTGAATAATCTCTCTCTCTCTCTCAATCTGTATTGTACTGAATAATCTCTCTGTCTCTATCTCTGTCTGAGTCTCTCTCTCTCTCTCTCTCTCTCTCTCTCTCTCTCTCTCTCTCTCTCTCCCTCTCTCTTTCCTACATTGAAGCTGACTGTCATCGATGTCTCTGTGTCAACAGCATTAGGCCTGAGTCTTCCATCCAAACGATGAATTAAAGTTAATCTCTCTCTCTCTCTCTCTCTCTCTCTCTCTCTCTCTCTCTCTCTCTCTCTCTCTCTCTCTCTCTCTCTCTCTCTCTCTCTCTCTCTCTCTCTCTCTCCCTGCAGGATGTCTTTGGTCAGACAGAAATGGAGAGAGACACAGAAGACATCAGCAGTCCCACTAGAGATGTGTTTCAAGACATTGTGTCAGCCCGGCTCCAGCGCAGGGGCCCAGACGGCCCAGGGGAGTGCTGGTAGACGGAGCAGACCGCCGCTCTCCCCCAGCTGGCCCCCGGGAGCGCATTAGCGCTGGCCCCACTCAGCGCCATGGCAAATGTTGTCAAATGTTGAATATAAAATGTACACCTGTAGACGTCAACTCGCTTACTAATGTCGAGGTATTCTCATTCCAACAGGTCCTGGTTAGTATAGTGGTCAGTATCCCCGCCTGTCACTCGGGAGACCGGGGTTCAATTCCCCGACGGGGAGTGTTTGACATTAACCAACAGTCACCAATACAATCAAAGTTGAGATATTTTAGGAGCAGTCGGTGTCTGTGAGCAAGAAGCGATCTTTGAATTTGAAATACATGACAAACGTAACAAAATTCACGCAATGATCCACTTTTGGAAAATTTATATGATGTGTCAGGATGGCCGAGCGGTCTAAGGCGCTGCGTTTAGGTCGCAGTCTCCTCTGGAGGTGTGGGTTCAAATCCCACTTCTGACAGAACTTTTGAGAACGGCTAAGGACAAGCGAAATCACCATCATGATGTCCTTTTGATATCAAAAGACAATCGAAATTTAGTTCGCCCTCATCAGCTAGATGTTCAGAAAGAGGTGACCTCACACACAGGGTTTAAGTTGTTGTTTAATGTTATAGTGGTCAGCGTCCCCGCGGGAAACCGGGGTTCAACTCCCCAACGGGGAGTTTTTGACATATACCCAGTCACCAACGTTGTGGTCCTTTAGCCGTGCTCCGCCTCTGTGTGTGTGTGTGTGTGGGGGGGGGGGGGGGGGGGGGGGGGGGGGGGGTTTATACAAATACAAAACCATTTTTGTATTTAACATTGTATAATGTTATGAGTGTTTTTTTAATTCTGCAGTAGTAGACTTTTTTTTAATTTATTTTTATTTGTATACATTGTATGTATTGTATAAATGACTTTGTAAATTTGTGAATTGAAAAAACAGTAAAAATATATTTTTTAAAGCACTCTTGACTCCAGCGATCCGAGTTCAAATCTTGGTGGAACCTATTGGCACTGTGTACCTTTGGAAGACATCTCTGCTGGCTTTCTCACATCCGTAATTCACTACCCAAATGTTCAACACAGTTCGAAATTCCTGTGTTGCTTAAATGTAGTTTGGCGGTGGGGGGGGGGGGGGGGGGGGGCCTGGGCCCCGGCCTCTGTGGGTCGGGTGTGCGCACCCGCGCGCGTGTTGCCGTCGCTCTCGGGGGGCCTCTACTGTGCATGCACGATTGTTGGTGCGCCCCGGACGGGTTCAGCTGGTCATGTCCTGTTGGTCCAGAACTTACCATTGTGTTAAAATAAAAGCAATACTGTTGCAAAGTATTCCCTCCGTATCAGGTCATTCAACATCTTCCATGTAAAGATTTATACATCTGCACACTATGCTGGCTGTTTCACTGTATTATATGCTGTAGAATGTGTTGACTGGAGCAAGGGTATGATAAAAGCTGTTCAGTTTAACCTGCAACCGTTGTCGGCAGGATTTGAACCTGCGTGGGGAGACCCCAATGGATTTCTAGTCCATCGCCTTAACCACTCGGCCACGACAACAAGTGGGCATCAGCTTCAAGTCTGTCAGTAGTTTTAATAGTAACAGTCTGCAACATTTAAGGTATGCATTGTCTGAACTACCTTTGATAAAAAGATCCCTAATCAAATGTTGCATCAAAGACTGGAGATGCCGGGGATTGAGCCCGGGGCCTCATACATGCAAAGCATGCGCTCTACCACTGAGCTACATCCCCTTACTGTCATAAATCTTACCTTTCACATCTGCAGATGGAGAGCACAATGGATTTGTTGTCCATTGCCTTAGCCACAACAGCACATAAGGTTCTTCGGAAGTCAATCAGTTGTTCAAAGAGTCACATTCTGCAATGTTTCATGATTGAATTATAGTTTACTTCTACTTTAGATAAAGTACAATGCCTTGCTTTCGCAACATTGTGGAGATACCAGGGATTAAACGCTGGGCCTCATACAAGCAAAGCCTGCACTCTACCACTGAGCTACATTGACTTCAACACTTGGACATGACAACTCTAGTCATCAGATCAATCGGTCCTTTGAACAGTAACAGAGCACATATGTTCAGGTTGGGAGAACATCTTGTTATAAACAATAGATGCTTTGACCTAATCTAGCAGATGCCAGAGACTGAACCCACGCAATAAATGCATCTTCACTGTACTATATGCTGTAGAATGTGTTGACTGGCACAAGGGTATGATAAAAGCTGCTCAGATTAACCTGCAACCGTTGTCGGCAGGATTCGAACCTGCGCGGGGAGACCCCAATGGATTTCTAGTCCATCGCCTTAACCACTCGGCCACGACAACAAGTGGGCATTAGTTTCAAGTCTGTCAGCTGTTTTAATAGTAACAGTCTGCAACATTTAAGGTATGCATTGTCTGATATTGTACTGAGAATGTAACTATTCTACTGAATACATATTGTACTGAGAATGTACCTATTCTACGAAATACATATTGTAGAGACCGTAGCTATTCCACAGAAAATGACCCCATTTTACTTTTTGTACTTTTTTATTGAAATAGAAAGTGTAAAAACATTTGATTATGTTGTCATTCATAATTCTGAAATATAAACTAAGATATTCTTTACATTTTCTACTTGCTGCAAACGTTTACAATTTCATATTGTTAAATGTATACAAAACATTCAGCAAAAATCAGACATTGATCAATATAGAATATGTAATCTAATCTTGTATAATGGGTTATATGTTACAAGTCAGGGTTATTTTCCAAATTAATTGTCAAATGAAAGCAGTATAACTTTAATGCAGTTCTCTTAGATCTCAGGAGGGAGGGAGAGGGAGAGAGGGGGGAGGATAGAGCGAGAGAGAGTGGGATGGAGAGAGAGAAGGTGGGAGAGAGAGAGGTGGGCAGAGAGAGAGAAAGAGAGATGGAGAGAGGAGAGGGAAGGAGGCAGAGGGAGAGAGAGGGAGTAAGATATTATTCAGTTATTCAGTTATTCAGTGTGTGTGTGTGTGTGTGTGTGTGTGTGTGTGTGTGTGTGTGTGTGTGTGTGTGTGTGTGTGTGTGTGTGTGTGTGTGTATGTGTGTGAACTACTAGTCCTGCATTGGGCCAGATTTTAGAATACAGCAGTTCTCCTTGTCATACAAAGACCTCGGAGAGTTTAGGTTTTGTTTCGTAACGTTTCATTTAACTCTTATTTCAGTTGTCACGGGATCGCCCACCTCTCTCTTTGATACTCCTGAAATATGTGACAACAATCAAATGTTTGTACACTTTTTTTATTTCAATAAAAATGTACAAAAGGTAGACTGGGGTAATTTTCTGTGGAATATTTACATTCTCTACAATAGTTACTCAGTAGAATAGCTACATTCTCAGTACAATATGTGTTCAGTATAATAGGTACATTCTCTACAATATGTATTCAGTAGAATAGGTACATTCTCAGTACAATATGTATTCAGTAGAATAGGTACATTCTCAGTACAATATGCATTCAGTAGAATAGGTACATTCTCCTTCGCTCTCTCCCCCTCCTTCCCTCATTCTCTTCCCCTCCTCTCACTCCCTCCCTTCCTCTCTCCTTCCCTCTCAGTGTCTCTTCTCTCTACCTATTTTCCCCTCCCTTTCCCTCTCTCCCTCTCTCTCTCCCACCTTCCCTCACCCCCCCTCCCTCCCTCTCCCTCCCTCTCTCCTACAGTGAAGCTGACTGTCATCGATGTCTCTGTGTCAACAGCATTGGGCCTGTGTGTCACTCCGTCCACTGCCGCCACCTAGCGGCCGCCGGCTGCCACTTCTCCACGTGCTTCTGTTTACACACACTGCCAGCAATCACCAATCTACGCTCCCTATTTCTCCACCGCGCTTCCTAGCAGCCGGCGCCAGTTCGCTGTTACTCTCCACCCGGTAGTATCTTCGTTCCCGCAATCCTGACTCTCGTGATTCTCTCTCCCTCTCCCTCTCTCTCTCCCACCTTCCCTTTCTCTCTCTCACTCTATCCTCCCCTCTCTCTCTCCCTCCCTCCCTCTCTCCTACAGTGAAGCTGACTGTCATCAATGTCTCTGTGTCAACAGCATTATCTCTGTGTCTTCCAATCTAGATGTTTAGTTAAAGTTCATATCTCTCTCCATCTCTCTGTCCCCTCTCCTCTTGTTCCTGTTTTTTATACCTTTAATGATATCAAGCAAACGACTACAGGAAGTAGAAAATATTGACAATGTGAAGTGTTCGTTTTGATAACATAATAAAATGTTTGTAAACCTTTTTGATTTCAATTCAAATTTACAAAAGTAGAATGAGACATTCATTGGAAAAGGAGCATTCTCTACAATATGTATTCAGTAGAATAGCTATATTCTCAATCTGTATTATACTCAATAATCTCTCTCTCTCTCAATCTGTATTGTACTGAATAATCTCTCTCTCTCAATCTGTATTGTACTGAATAATCTCTCTCTCTCAATCTGTATTGTACTGAATAATCTCTCTCTCAATCTGTGTTGTATTAAATAATCTCTCTCCCTCTCTCTCAATCTGTATTGCACTGAATAATCTCTCTCTCTCTCTCTCAATCTGTATTGTACTGAATAATCTCTCTGTCTCTATCTCTGTCTGAGTCTCTCTCTCTCTCTCTCTCTCTCTCTCTCTCTCTCTCTCTCTCTCTCTCTCCCTCTCTCTTTCCTACATTGAAGCTGACTGTCATCGATGTCTCTGTGTCAACAGCATTAGGCCTGAGTCTTCCATCCAAACGATGAATTAAAGTTAATCTCTCTCTCTCTCTCTCTCTCTCTCTCTCTCTCTCTCTCTCTCTCTCTCTCTCTCTCTCTCTCTCTCTCTCTCTCTCTCTCTCTCTCTCTCCCTGCAGGATGTCTTTGGTCAGACAGAAATGGAGAGAGACACAGAAGACATCAGCAGTCCCACTAGAGATGTGTTTCAAGACATTGTGTCAGCCCGGCTCCAGCGCAGGGGCCCAGACGGCCCAGGGGAGTGCTGGTAGACGGAGCAGACCGCCGCTCTCCCCCAGCTGGCCCCCGGGAGCGCATTAGCGCTGGCCCCACTCAGCGCCATGGCAAATGTTGTCAAATGTTGAATATAAAATGTACACCTGTAGACGTCAACTCGCTTACTAATGTCGAGGTATTCTCATTCCAACAGGTCCTGGTTAGTATAGTGGTCAGTATCCCCGCCTGTCACTCGGGAGACCGGGGTTCAATTCCCCGACGGGGAGTGTTTGACATTAACCAACAGTCACCAATACAATCAAAGTTGAGATATTTTAGGAGCAGTCGGTGTCTGTGAGCAAGAAGCGATCTTTGAATTTGAAATACATGACAAACGTAACAAAATTCACGCAATGATCCACTTTTGGAAAATTTATATGATGTGTCAGGATGGCCGAGCGGTCTAAGGCGCTGCGTTTAGGTCGCAGTCTCCTCTGGAGGTGTGGGTTCAAATCCCACTTCTGACAGAACTTTTGAGAACGGCTAAGGACAAGCGAAATCACCATCATGATGTCCTTTTGATATCAAAAGACAATCGAAATTTAGTTCGCCCTCATCAGCTAGATGTTCAGAAAGAGGTGACCTCACACACAGGGTTTAAGTTGTTGTTTAATGTTATAGTGGTCAGCGTCCCCGCGGGAAACCGGGGTTCAACTCCCCAACGGGGAGTTTTTGACATATACCCAGTCACCAACGTTGTGGTCCTTTAGCCGTGCTCCGCCTCTGTGTGTGTGTGTGTGTGTGTGGGGGGGGGGGGGGGGGGGGGGGGGGGGGGGGGTTTATACAAATACAAAACCATTTTTGTATTTAACATTGTATAATGTTATGAGTGTTTTTTTAATTCTGCAGTAGTAGACTTTTTTTTAATTTATTTTTTTTGTATACATTGTATGTATTGTATAAATGACTTTGTAAATTTGTGAATTGAAAAAACAGTAAAAATATATTTTTTAAAGCACTCTTGACTCCAGCGATCCGAGTTCAAATCTTGGTGGAACCTATTGGCACTGTGTACCTTTGGAAGACATCTCTGCTGGCTTTCTCACATCCGTAATTCACTACCCAAATGTTCAACACAGTTCGAAATTCCTGTGTTGCTTAAATGTAGTTTGGCGGTGGGGGGGGGGGGGGGGGGGGGGCCTGGGCCCCGGCCTCTGTGGGTCGGGTGTGCGCACCCGCGCGCGTGTTGCCGTCGCTCTCGGGGGGCCTCTACTGTGCATGCACGATTGTTGGTGCGCCCCGGACGGGTTCAGCTGGTCATGTCCTGTTGGTCCAGAACTTACCATTGTGTTAAAATAAAAGCAATACTGTTGCAAAGTATTCCCTCCGTATCAGGTCATTCAACATCTTCCATGTAAAGATTTATACATCTGCACACTATGCTGGCTGTTTCACTGTATTATATGCTGTAGAATGTGTTGACTGGAGCAAGGGTATGATAAAAGCTGTTCAGTTTAACCTGCAACCGTTGTCGGCAGGATTTGAACCTGCGTGGGGAGACCCCAATGGATTTCTAGTCCATCGCCTTAACCACTCGGCCACGACAACAAGTGGGCATCAGCTTCAAGTCTGTCAGTAGTTTTAATAGTAACAGTCTGCAACATTTAAGGTATGCATTGTCTGAACTACCTTTGATAAAAAGATCCCTAATCAAATGTTGCATCAAAGACTGGAGATGCCGGGGATTGAGCCCGGGGCCTCATACATGCAAAGCATGCGCTCTACCACTGAGCTACATCCCCTTACTGTCATAAATCTTACCTTTCACATCTGCAGATGGAGAGCACAATGGATTTGTTGTCCATTGCCTTAGCCACAACAGCACATAAGGTTCTTCGGAAGTCAATCAGTTGTTCAAAGAGTCACATTCTGCAATGTTTCATGATTGAATTATAGTTTACTTCTACTTTAGATAAAGTACAATGCCTTGCTTTCGCAACATTGTGGAGATACCAGGGATTAAACGCTGGGCCTCATACAAGCAAAGCCTGCACTCTACCACTGAGCTACATTGACTTCAACACTTGGACATGACAACTCTAGTCATCAGATCAATCGGTCCTTTGAACAGTAACAGAGCACATATGTTCAGGTTGGGAGAACATCTTGTTATAAACAATAGATGCTTTGACCTAATCTAGCAGATGCCAGAGACTGAACCCACGCAATAAATGCATCTTCACTGTACTATATGCTGTAGAATGTGTTGACTGGCACAAGGGTATGATAAAAGCTGCTCAGATTAACCTGCAACCGTTGTCGGCAGGATTCGAACCTGCGCGGGGAGACCCCAATGGATTTCTAGTCCATCGCCTTAACCACTCGGCCACGACAACAAGTGGGCATTAGTTTCAAGTCTGTCAGCTGTTTTAATAGTAACAGTCTGCAACATTTAAGGTATGCATTGTCTGATATTGTACTGAGAATGTAACTATTCTACTGAATACATATTGTACTGAGAATGTACCTATTCTACGAAATACATATTGTAGAGACCGTAGCTATTCCACAGAAAATGACCCCATTTTACTTTTTGTACTTTTTTATTGAAATAGAAAGTGTAAAAACATTTGATTATGTTGTCATTCATAATTCTGAAATATAAACTAAGATATTCTTTACATTTTCTACTTGCTGCAAACGTTTACAATTTCATATTGTTAAATGTATACAAAACATTCAGCAAAAATCAGACATTGATCAATATAGAATATGTAATCTAATCTTGTATAATGGGTTATATGTTACAAGTCAGGGTTATTTTCCAAATTAATTGTCAAATGAAAGCAGTATAACTTTAATGCAGTTCTCTTAGATCTCAGGAGGGAGGGAGAGGGAGAGAGGGGGGAGGATAGAGCGAGAGAGAGTGGGATGGAGAGAGAGAAGGTGGGAGAGAGAGAGGTGGGCAGAGAGAGAGAAAGAGAGATGGAGAGAGGAGAGGGAAGGAGGCAGAGGGAGAGAGAGGGAGTAAGATATTATTCAGTTATTCAGTTATTCAGTGTGTGTGTGTGTGTGTGTGTGTGTGTGTGTGTGTGTGTGTGTGTGTGTGTGTGTGTGTGTGTGTGTGTATGTGTGTGAACTACTAGTCCTGCATTGGGCCAGATTTTAGAATACAGCAGTTCTCCTTGTCATACAAAGACCTCGGAGAGTTTAGGTTTTGTTTCGTAACGTTTCATTTAACTCTTATTTCAGTTGTCACGGGATCGCCCACCTCTCTCTTTGATACTCCTGTAATAGTTAGGAGGTGTGTGTGTGTGTGCGGGATCATTGTTTGATTTCTAACATCCATGATATTTGCTTGTAAACTCATAAGCTGTCATGGACCAATCTTTGCCACTTTATTTAAATTATGGAATACCTAAATTAAAGTTAAAGTAAAGTACTAAACAAATCAAAATATGCTTACTGTTGTAATGTGTACACAATGTGTATGCATGACAAGAATGAGCATAATCCTAGATTAGCTAGAAAGGAGAGCAGAGATAGCAGAGAGGAGGAAGAGAAGGGAGAGGAAGGAGAGAGGAGAAATTAAAATGAGAGGATGGAGAGGAGAGGAGAGCTGTCAAGAGAAAGTCACGGTACTCACACACACGGGGTGAATCTTTACATGTAGTCACTGTGACCTTTGTGTAAGGTGTAACACATGTTGGGTTGTTGTATGGTGGACATGAAGTCATTGACTGGCTCAACAGCTACAAACTTGTGCAATCGATCCGATTTTAATCCTTCCATGAATCCCATAATGTGTAAAATAGTTTTTAGTCAACACGTTTACATTTTGTTATCACCCTGAAATTGTACTTAATACAAATTGTACTGAGAAATTACCTATTCCACTGAATACATATTGTACTGATGATGTACTTATTCCATTTAGAATGACCCAGTCTATTTTTTGCAATTTATTATTGAAATCAGAAAAGGTTACAGACATTTCATTATGTTGTCATTCATAATTCAGAAATATAACATAATTGAAAAAAAACTACTGATTATGTTATACAAACTAATCCTTCAAACATGTTCTACACAACTGCAACCATATAACATTTTATAGCATTACACTTGAACAATAGTATAATCTAAGAATTTCTAATGGGTTACATTTTCTATTAGTAAGGGTTCTTTTCTTAACGAATTAATCCTAAAAGACAGCAGATTATACATTGGTCAGATCTTCTATTTCCTGCTCCAGCTCTTTGATGAGGTCTTCAAATTGTTTCTCTGTGGATTTCAGTCTCTCTTTAACCGTTTGGTTGAAATCATCCTGCCACTTTTCAATAGAGCGCTTCACAGCAGTGAAGACCTGCACACCATCAGCTATCTCTATGTCTGCGTCTGCTTTGCTGCGGTCCGATGTGTCTGCAATCTCCTGAATCTTTCGTTTTCTCTCCTGGATCATCTGCTGAACTTCAGTCTCCATCTTCCCCAGCTGGGCCCTCTTCACTTCATATTCCTCTTTTAGAGGTACAACAGGATGGAACCTGTGGTCTGTCTCTGTGCAGAACTGACACACACACACCTGTTCAGCCTGGCAGAAGAGCTCCAGTAGTTGATTGTGTTTCTTACACATCCTGTCTTCCAGACGGTCCATAGGCTCGACCAGCCGATGTCTCTTCAGGCCTGCGACTCTCTGATGTGGCTCCAGGTGGGTTTGGCAGTAAGAGGTAAAACACACTAGGCAGGACTTCACAGCCTTCAGCTGGGTCCCAGTACAGACATCACAGGGAACTTCTGCTGGTTCAACACAAGGCTGCTCTTTGACTCGTACAGAACTTCTAAACTGATCAACCATCTCTGATATGAAGGTATTGACCTGTAAATCAGGTCTTGTCTGGAACAGTTTGTTACAAACAGGACATTTATACTGGACTTGGCCATCCCAGAACCTTGTAATACAGGTTCTGCAGAAGTTGTGTCCACATGGTGTGGTGACTGGGCTGTTGAGCACATCCAGACAGATGGGACATGAAAAGATATCCTCAGACCAGGAAGAGTCGGACGCCATTCCTAGAAAAAACAATTATGAAATTAAAAATTTAATTACCATTTTAACTATACGTTATATGTTGTATACATGTAATAATGTGTTAATATTCATGAATGTGTTGTTATTTCAAGCAAAGCTCTTGAGCCAACAGGTCGGTACAACAGCACTGAACATAAACACACTGGTCACTATTGACTCTCACACCGCTACCACCGCGAATGAAGGAGCCAACTGCACTCACACACAGGGAAGATTCTAACGCCACTACTACTCTGATCCATACTGCTTATCCAGCCGCTACTTTAACGCTACTCTTATCGCATCTTTTAGAAGAAGACAAGTTAAGAACAAGACATCCTTCTTCAACAGCAACACCGTACACAGGTTTTGAATACATAACTATTATAGACTCTATACTATTGAGAACATTGAAATGTGATACAAACAAAAAGAAATCAATAAACAAGAGAAAAGAAAAGACAGTGGCATAGAGCAACAGGGATGGGGTCTGCATGCAGCTGGGCCTCAAAAAGGCCTGAAGCCTTATCTGAACAGTTCTTCTGAAGGAAGATCTGCTTTTTTTCCTTTCCTGGTAATCATTCTGGATGAACGATCACCAGGAAGTAAATCTATTTCATTTGTTCCTCAAATACCACTTGCAGCGCCGGGTACGTCGGAGCTCATCGATACTTAGATTAGATTACACTTTATATACTACGGTGTGTATCATGGGGCCACCCCCAGGGGCCCCGGTTAACTCCCGGTTTCGGGACCCATCCCTACTCACGCATGCGTCCTCCTCGTGAAGAACGCCCTGATGCTTTAACACCAAACTAACTTTGTTAAAGTCCCGTGTTGGCCTCGCCTGGTCGGGTTCAACCAAAGCGCACAGAACGCGTGCCCGCGTGTGGCGCCGCGCTCCAAACAGGACGCCGAGCACCGAGCACGCGCTGGTGGAATCCGACGAGGCGACACAATAGAGCACGTGAAGGTTGGTTTCGCTAAGCATCAACATCACGTGTTCACACGGAGCGCAGGAGACCCGTGTGGGGCTAACGCTACAGTACAACATGGCGCCCTACGGACAGTACGGCAACAATGAGGGTTAGAGGTTCAATGTGTTGGACCCACCTTGGAATGTTTCTGTCCCGGCTCTCTGCTTTAAAACGTCTTGTTCTTCGTCTCCGGAGAGGCTAACGCGTCCACGTCGTCTCTTCGTCATGTCGTCTGTTGGATTTCCGTAAACTTCCATTTCCTTAACAAGACAGAGGGGTCTTTATACAGAGCTCCAGGCTCGGGCCCGCCCCCTAAGTACGACACTTCCGGTCTGAGTTTGGAGTCACCGTTTGTCTGTCCGTCTCGATGCTTCTCTCCGTTCCTTCACTCCGTTTGTCCGTCGTCGTTTTCTCCGTTCTTTGTTTTTTTTGTTATCAAAAATATCAATTGATATTTACATTATCATTCTGGTATAAATAATAACATGCAACAATCACATACACACCCAAAATAATCCTGCTCACCATACACAACATAACTTATAAGCTATAAAAACAAACATCCTCCACAAAACAAAACAACATAAACATTAAAAAATAAAATAAACACAAATACACATAATGAAACATTCTTTAAAAACATATCTGCATTTTCCTATCATCTGTCTCACTAATAAAGCTGGAACCATCAATAAACCATTCTTTAAAAGTGTCTCTTCCTGGGTGGTTTTTTAACATTTCCACCTCTTTCCTAATCTTTGCTTCGAACAAAACCCATTCATCCACTTTTCTTCCTTCATAATATGCCATGTTCCTCCCTATCCACACTGCATATCTTGCATAGCTCAACATGTAATTCAACACATTACTATTTACATTTCCCTCTTTTTCACACAGTCCGAATAACATGTTTTCTTTGTTTTCTCTTCATGAGGAGGACGCATGCGCAGCTATTACAGTATCAGTCTTCATGAGGAGGACGCATGCGTGAGGGCACCGGGCTCTTTCGTCCGCGTTGGTAGCGGTGTGAGAGTCCATAGCGACGTGTGTGTTCATACGGAGCAGGAGGCACATGTTGGGATTGATGCTGTACCGACCTGTTGGATGAAGGGCCCTGCTTGTAATAACAACGCATGTATGAGTATAGATGCATTATAACTAGTTATAAACTGTTGTTTTACCGTTAGAAAATGAATGTCTTTTTTTTTTTTTTCATAATCTTTTTTTTAAAATTATGTATCTCTTCTAGGAATGGCGTCCAACACTTCCTGGTCTGAAGAGGACTTTTCATGTTCCATCTGTCGGGATGTGTTCAACAGCCCAGTTTCCACTCCATGTGGACACAACTTCTGTAGAACCTGTATTACATCGTTCTGGGATGACAAACTCCAGTGCAAATGTCCTGTTTGCAACGAGCTTTACCTCACAAGACCTGTACAGGTCAATACCTTCATATCAGAGATGGTTGATCGGTTTAGAAGTTCTGTACGTGTCAAAGAGCAGCGTTGTGTTGAACCAGGAGAAGTTCCCTGTGACGTCTGTACTGGGACCCAGCTGAAGGCTGTGAAGTCCTGCCTAGTGTGTTTTACCTCTTACTGCCAAACCCACCTGGAGCCACATCAGAGAGTCGCAGGCCTGAAGAGACATCGGCTGGTCGAGCCTATGGACCGTCTGGAAGACAGGATGTGTAAGAAACACGACCGACTTCTGGAGCTCTTCTGCCAGACTGAACAGGTGTGTGTGTGTCTGTTCTGCACAGAGACAGACCACAAGTCCCATCCTGTTGTACCTCTAAAGGAGGAATATGAGGTAAAGGCGGCCCAGCTGGGGAAGATGGAGTCTGAAGTTCATCAGATGATCCAGGATATACATAGAAAGATTCAGGAGATCAAAGACACAGTAGATCGCAGCAAAGCAGATGCCGACAGAGAGATAGCCGATGGTGTGCAGGTCCTCAATGCTCTGAAACGCTCTATTGAAAAGTGCCAGGATGATCTCAACAAAACGATTAAGGAGAAACTAAAATCCACAGAGAAAGAAGCTGAAGGCCTCATCAAAGAGCTGGAGCAGGAAATAATAGATCTGACCAATAGAAGCACAGAGGTGAAGCAGCTCTCACGCACTGAAGACCACCTCCACTTCCTCCAGACCTTCAGATCCCTGAAGAATCCTCCACCCACCAGGGACTGGACAACGGTGGAGGTCCGTCCTCCGTCATACATAGGGACCTTGAGGAGATCCCTGGATCAACTGGAGAAGACACTGAACATGGAGATGAAGAAACTGCCTGACCTGAGATCAGCTCTAAAGAAGTGTAAGTGTCTGTTTAGTTTGATTTAGGGCTGTCAAATGTACATTAAATAATCCAATATTGTTAAAATATAAATAATTCTTATTTTATTATTTCAAGTAAGTGTAGAAGAATATTGTATGTATATGTGGCCCGCCTTCCCCCTGTGAACACAAGTCAATGGTCTCTTTTTAAACTGAAATGTAACAAACCACTCACAGCCACTCACATACATGGGATTTGCTGTTAAGTTGAACTTTAATTATCTTAAACAATATGCACAATTTCTAAAGCTATAGTACACTAGTCCACTATAGTACCTATCATACGATATGATTTTGTCTTTCTACGTTAGTTTGTAGAGTAGAGGGCATGTGAAAAAGGACAGGAATAAGTATGCAAGACAACAGTACTAGTGATGATTATGATGAACATGATGAAGATTGATTCAGCAGCTAATCATGTCTTGTTCTCCCATCAGATGCCTGTGAACTCACACTGGACCCAAACACAGCCCACAGACGACTCTCTCTGTCTGAGGACAACAGAAAGGTGACGTGGGTTAGAGAGGATCAGTCGTATCCTGATCACCCAGAGAGATTTGACTCCTGGTACCAGGTGTTGTGTAGAGAAGAGCTGACTTGCCGCTGTTACTGGGAGGTAGAGTGGGAAGGACTTGTTGTTATAGGAGTGACATACAGAGGAATCACAAGGAGAGGAAGTGGTGATGATAGCTGGCTTGGAATGAACAACAAGTCCTGGAGTCTTTATTGTGATGCTGATGCTGATGATGATGATGATGCTGATGTTAGTTACTCTGCATGGTACAACGGTAGTAGAACAGACATACGTCTCCCCCCCGCTGGCTCTAACAGAGTAGGAGTGTATCTGGACCGGCCTGCTGGCACTCTGTCCTTCTACAGAGTGTCCCCAGATGTAGGAGGGTCCTCAGACACACTGACACACATCCACACCTTCCAGTCCACCTTCACCCAGGAGGACCTCCTCCCTGGGTTTGTGTTATGGGGTGGTGCCTCAGTGTCTCTGTGTCGGTTCTACCACACAGAATGAATGAATGAATCGGTGGTTATTATTTTTAGACGCTGTTGAGAAGGTAAACGCGTGGCTGAGCGTGACGTCACTGTGAATGATACTCGTATCAGTGTTTCCTCAAATTCAAGACTTTTGTGTTTTGGTTGATTTTAAAACAAGTACTCAACTAAACTCCAAATGCTACATTTTATTGGGCTTCAGAAAGGTTTATCTTGACAAACCATGAATGGAAGAGACTTAAGATCTTTCATAGTTAGCTAAGCACGTTTTACAAAGATACTTTTTTTAAATTTGAAATGTATTTAAATAACTGTTGATGGTAAATCACATTTTATTTTGTATTCATTAGACCAACTATGGACTATGGGGTAATGTTCATGTTGTAAATAACTTTAAACTGAATATTGATTCCTTGTGTTCTGTTGGGAACAAAACGGCAGCAGAATATGTTCAGTTATTCAAGATATGTGCACACCTGTTTATGATTTGTAATGTCTGCTACTTCTATTATTTTAGTTATTGTGTTTATTGTGTACATGTAAGGGACTATTTTTCTGTTGCATTTGTTAATGAAGCATCATGGTAATAAACAGTGGATTCAACTGAATGTTCTCGTGTATTCAGCCAATAATTATTTTAGTTTTAATACTAACTAATGCTAACACAAGGGCCTTAAGAAGAATATATATAAATCAGAAAGTATTTAAAAAAAACTACAATATTATTTACAACATTTCAAAATGGGGGTGCTGCAGCACCCTTAGCATCATACTTTTAACGCCTATCTGTATCTATTCACTACATAGCTTTGGATCACTGCGTCTGATAAAAGACTAAATATTAAGATATGAGGCCGTTTATCAAAGAAATCCCATAGAAACCACCTGGTTGTTTTGGTAAGAAGTGGGAGGATATTTGGGATTTTGGGTAAACTGACCGCCTACTCTGGCCAGAACAGCACATGATGACCTACATTCCCGGTTGGTTTTTCCCATGTTGCTTTGCTTTTGGAGACCTTTCATAAGCCAACAAACATACAGTATGCCAAAATAAGATAATTTACAGATTAATCTAACCGTCCCCCCCCCCTTTACTTCTATAAAAGACAACTTTGAACTGAAAGAAACAACGGACAAGATGAATAGTTCATCATCTCAGAGGAGGAGGCATGGAGGCTTGGACAGAATCCAGACACTTTGACTTTTGGTTGCCTTGTCTGTCTGACACCCCCGCTGCCTCACAGATGGTCCAGCCCATATCGGCGATATGCGATCCTCACTGCTGTAGCACCAATCTGAAGGTATGGATGTTGGACATGCTCTATATAAGGACTTCTTTTCTGTCCAACACAGCCCTTTAATCCTTCCTCCGTTCGCCACTGTTGCATGTTCCTAAGAACAGTTAATCACGTTCCCCAGATGAGCTAGATCGTCTCAACCTGTTCAACATTCATATTAAACCCCTGCCGCCAACTTCCTCCTACCATACACACACACACACACACACACACACACACACACAAACACGCGTGCACACACACGCACACACACGCACGCACACACATGCACGCATGCATGCACACACTCGCACGCATGCACAAACACACACACACACAAACACACACACACACACCCCGAGGGCCCTTGTGGTCGAGTGGTTGGCTCCAACCCCAACTGTTGAGCAGCTTCACAGCTCATGTTTTGTTCTTTTTGATTCATATTTTCTCTCTGCCTATGGCAGTGAAGCAGACTACATGGTGGACTTTGGTTGTTATCGTTGGTCTTTGTGTGCCAACTAATCTCATATTTGAATAAAGATGATGGTCATTATAGGCCTGCTGGTGTTTGTAGTTACAGGACTGACGTGGTCTCATATGAGGGAGGGAGGGCTGTATTCTTCTGATAACACAAAATGATCTCTGTGTGTGTGTGTGTGTGTGTGTGTGTTTATGTAAGATCCAATTTTACCCCCAAGGGGGTTATCTACTTCTTCAAACGGTGCAAATCTTTACACACACACACACACACACACACACACACACACACACACACACACACACACACACATGCAAACACACAGAAAGAGAGAGAGAGAGCGAGAGAGAGAGCTTTCTTGTGTCTGTATTTGTCTTTATTCATGTTATTTTGTAAACGTTTAATATGTTATTGTGTGTTATTTTATTTGATGGGATACATGCTATTTTACATGTTGTTAATGTCTATTAGACAAGCATATACAATGTAATATGTGTATATTTACGTTCATCTTGCTCTGCTTATTACAACAATAAATCATTTGGTTTGAAATAACTCAGTACTTGAGTAGTCTTTTCACTAGATACTTTCTTACTCTTCCTCAAGCTATTATCTGATGACTACTCTTACTTCTACTTGAGTTATTGTTACTTTTAATAAATACTTGTTATATATAAAAGCAGGCTGTTATAAATGAGAGGTTATTAACAGTGCTCATTATTCTATATAATTATATTACCTACAATTCTTATCATTACCAATATAAACCCTTATCTTGTTCCATCTTAGTATGTCTTGTATGATCTTAAACTTAGTAACTTAGTAAAGTTAGGCCCCGTGACGTCACAACGTCAGCTCCATCTGGGGAGCGGTTATTGTTGGGGTCCGAGAAGGTTCATGAAGCTTCACGGACACTTGTAGGATAAGGCCACGGTGTGTGGTGCGTTTCATATCCAACATCGCTCATGATGACGCTCCCACTCAGCGACGATAAAAATTAGCATCACAAAGTGGCCGTGGGTCGTAACCATGGGGATAACCCCCCCCCTCCCCTCCCCCGCTGAGTGTTCTCAGCCCAAACCGTACTGTGGTGAACGGAGTCTACTTCCGGGTCGGACGAGGTGAACGACTAATGCGACACACCTGGTTCATACGGCGAGAGGGGGCGTGGCCCGTGGGGGCGTGGCCCGTGGGGGCGTGGTCCGTGGGGGCGGAGAGACAGTTCACTCAGCGTCAACACGACGCTCCGCGCGGTGCGGAGGCTGACTGGACTGCGGAGGCTGACGGAGCGGAAGGCTCCAGACTCTTCACGAGGGAACATGGACAGCGAGCGGTGCGAGCGGAAGTGCCGTGTGTCCGGACCTGTACAGCTCACGGCTCCTCCCTCCTCGAGCGACACTCCCCGGTGACGGGCTCTCCTGCCCATACAGACCCGTGTGTGTGTGTGTGTGTGTGTGTGTGTGTGTGTGTGTGTGTGTGTGTGTGTATTGCATCAATATAGACATGATTATTAAAAAATTATGTTCACCACATGATCACCACGATATAAACAAACAAATAAACAAAGTGCAACCATCAACACAGCAGTCCTATACAAATAGGCTTCATAACCGTAGGCCTATAATAGTGCTGACTAACTATATGAACATAGTTGTTTCCAGGCCTACAGTTTGTTAAATGCCAACACTGCTGTATTATGCAGTTATGTCTGTTTCATTCAACTCTAGCTAGTAACGTGGAGAATGAAGCTTTAGGCCTTCATTAATCATTTAAACGTCTTGAGAATATTAAACCAATTGATTTGATATAAGGTCCGTTTGGAAACACTAGATAAAGGTACACCGTAGCCAGAGGTGGGTAGAGTAGCCAACAATTTTACTCAAGTAAAAGTACTGTTACTTCAGAATAATATGACACAAGTAAAAGTAAAAAGTAGTCATCCAAATAATTACTTGAGTAAGAGTAAAAAAGTACTTGGTGAAAAAACAACTGTTGAGTAACGTCTGGTTCATTTTTTAACACAAGGCAACAATCAAACAGACTAAAATAATCCAAAAGAATCATCTTTAGGTAAAGTATAGTTAATCCAATCAATAAAATCAATAAAAATAAATCAATAAATTACAAAAATAGCTTCAATTAAAATAATTCAGGTAAATTCAAGTACTTCAAAATACATTAAATAAATAATTAAAAAAAAAAAACAAAAAAAAAATAAGCACAAGTAACACAAATTTCAAAACTTTTATACTTTTTTTACCAGGCAGAACTAGAACGAGGCAGCCCATAAACTCTCATAAACTGTGTGTGTGTGTGTCTCCACAGTGACAGAACAACAGAAGGAAACACACACACATTTCATACCAGGCATGCTGAACAGAAAAAGCACCTCAAAACTCCCACAGATAGACAACAGATTTGGCAATATTCTAACCTTTAGGCTGACACTGGCCCTTTACATAGTGGAGTCAACACTCCAGGAACTCTTTGGCACAGTAACATGAGAACCCTTTTATATTGAAGGCCCCACTGGGTGTGTGTGTGTGTGTGTGTGTGTGTGTGCGTGTGTGTGTGTGTGTGTGTGTGTCAAAACATGCAGAAACAAACTATTTCACCAAAGAATCACTCAGTGATGTCACTATTAAGCTTCAACAGTAGCTGGCTCTCAAGGTTCTTGCTGTGAAGCTGTGATCGTTTAGCAGTGAACAGGAGTCCTGCATGACTGAAAAGTCTCTCACAGGCTGCAGATGCAGGAAGACCTGTGTTGACTTTGAGTGACAGCTTCTTGATGCGAGGAAAGGTGTGGAGTAGATCCATACCTGCAGGGGACAGACATGAAAGGTACCTCAACAGCTATCCTACTTGTGATTTTCCCAAATCCATAGATGCAAGGAAGTCGTCTTCATCAGAGAGGCCGCTGTTTGCGCTGGTGACATCATCCAAGTCGGTGTGGAGGTGATTTCTGATGTAGTCAAGGCCTGTGGGTTTTAAGTGAAGATAAATTGTTTTTCAAACGAATTAAGTCTGCACATTATTCTTACCCTTCTACTGTATAGGCTGTCAAGCTGCTGATGTTTGACATTAAAAGCTACCTGAGCTTCTAACTATATTGCCACCCTGTGGTTTGTCACTGACACACTATAATCCTAAATGACAGTAACATTATACAGAGTTATATAGGTCAATGTCTACTGGTTCACATTTGAATTGATAAACAAGTATATTTACCAGCATTCAAGATGTTCTCCTCTGTGGTCCAGGATGTTCTGAATCTTGGTAGGAGTATTGCTGCTGCAATCAGCTCAGGCTCTTTCATGACGTCTCCAAAACGTTTCTGGATCCCTTGCTGCAGGGCGTGAACAAGAGTACACATTTTGCAAGCTGACTCCAACCTCTTCAGCTTGTCCCGCAACTGGTAAAGTGTTGGCAGCAGGAGGCCCATATGCACAGATGATTCCCCTTGGAGGATATTAAGGGCCATGGCAACAGGCTTCATCACAGCAGCATACTCGACCAAAAACCCCATTTCAGCTGGATTCGGCTGATTGATGAATTTATGAATTTTGGGAGGAATTATACAGGATAGCCATTTGTGCATTTACGGCTTTATGATATATACTGTATATAGACTCATGTTTAAATGATTGAATTGGATGATATTTTGTACCATACATGTACTGTTTTCTACTGTCCCATCCCGTCTCCCCTTGCATGCTCACATAGGCACATGTGCACGCACACACACACACACACACGCACACGCACGCGCACACGCACACGCACACGCACACGCACACACACACACACACACACAGTATTCTTTAATATATCGATTCATACACTGACAGACATAACATACACTTCCACCCAAAAGGACCACAATGGAAACAAGCTCTTGGGCTTTATTGTGTTTGATCCCTTTGACAGTTGTCAATAAAGAATTGACAAATCTCGGGGCGGTGCGCTGGCACTCCGGACACGCCTGACAGTGCTGAGTGGCGTCCCTCTTAACCCCGGGCCAGTAAACCCGCTCTAGGATTGTGTCCCTAGTCTAGTCCATGCCTAGGTGAGCCCCTAGTACATGGGAATGGGCCATGTAAAGGACTTTGCTCATGTAGGGGTGGGGGCACCACCAACTGCTGGGTCACTGCCCCCCCCCCCCTCCCCCCCTACTACCCGATAAAGCAAGCCCGCCCTGGTGCTGGAATGGGGGTGGGGTAGGTTACTCACCGACTCCCGGGCCTGGCCGTCACGGGCGAGGACGTGGCTCCAGGCGTGCTTCAGGGCGTCGTCCTGCAGTTGGGCGGTGGTGAACTGCCCGGGCCGGTCCCCCCCCCCCCCCCTCTCCCACCCCAAGTCAGAGACCTCTGTGAGTGGGGAGCCCTCTGCCTCTCCGGGTGGGGGCGGACTGTTTCGTGGCGGTCACGGGGTCTGGGGGAGGCCCCGTGGAGTCCGTGTGGTGGGGCCCTCCCATCGGCAGTGTGTGACCGTCCAACCCGGGGCCGTCGCCCTCTCCGGTCGACTCGCCCCAGGCGCGTGGCCTCAGCTGGGGTCGGGGGGCCGGGGGCCCGGCTAAGGGCTCCAGAGCAGGTTGAAAATGGAGCGGTCTCTCCCTATGAGTGGGGGTCCCAGCTGAAACAGCGCCATTCCTCTCGGGCGGGGGCCGGCGACCTCGGCGGGGGAGGGCCAATGACGACGTAGTGGGCTAAAAAAAGGGTTTGAATGTTTTGTCAAACAAAATAAACGGCACATCCTACTACTGCCAATGTCATAAATGCAACAAACTATAGACTATTAGTTATTTAATATATAGTATAACCAAATATAAAACGTTGTACGCTGTGTTATCTTCATTCTAGGGGTCAAATAGGTTTTATTTGGTGGGAGAGGGACCACAAACGGCTCTTTAGAGAGGGCAGCTTGCAGACCCCTGCCCCACTGAACACTGAACACACACTGCATTGAAGCCGTGATGGCGCTTTACTTCAAAGAAAAGAACAAACGTCAGGGGCCCAACAGAAAACAAAGAGTGTTCTGGCTCCGTGAGCCACGGAGAGACCTCCGGTGATGTTCCCGGCAACGCCGGTCTCCTCCGAGGGTGGGGGTGGGGGGGGGGGGTGTGGTACAGGCCCGGACGCCACTCGTCAGCGTAGCGTCACTGCCCCTCCGAGGGGTTGGTCCAGCTTCTCGTTCCGGGTAGCTGCGCTCCAACGTCCGTTCCCCAGGGCGGCTCCGGTTCTAGGGAGGAGGAGGGAAACGGTCCTCTACCCGCGAGCATCCTCTCCCCCAGGCTGTTGGGTGTTCGTGGCGTTAGGCTGCGTTCTCCGCTCTGCGACACACGACACACACACGCAGCCCGTTTACACGTTTGGCAGGACAAACCTTAAAACAAGTCACCCCGAGTCCAGTGTCTGCTGGCGTTCCTCCTCCTCCTCCTCCTCCTCCTCCTCCTCCTCCTCCTCCTCCTCCTATGTCGCAGGTGTTTCCCATGGCGCTGAGTGGGGCCAGCGCTAATGCGCTCCCGGGGGCCAGCTGGGGGAGAGCGGCGGTCTGCTCCGTCTACCAGCGCTCCCCTGGGCCGTCTGGGCCGCTGCGCTGGAGCCGGGCTGACACAATGTCTTGAAACACATCTCTAGTGGGACTGCTGATGTCTTCTGTGTCTCTCTCCATTTCTGTCTGACCAAAGACATCCTGCAGGGAGAGAGAGAGAGAGAGAGAGAGAGAGAGAGAGAGAGAGAGAGAGAGAGAGAGAGAGATTAACTTTAATTCATCGTTTGGATGGAAGACTCAGGCCTAATGCTGTTGACACAGAGACATCGATGACAGTCAGCTTCAATGTAGGAAAGAGAGAGAGAGAGAGAGAGAGAGAGAGAGAGAGAGAGAGAGAGAGAGAGAGAGAGAGAGAGAGAGAGAGAGAGAGAGAGAGAGAGAGAGAGAGAGAGACTGAGACAGAGATAAAGACAGAGAGATTATTCAGTGCAATACAGATTGAGAGAGGGAGATTATTCAGTGCAATACAGATTGAGAGAGAGGGAGAGAGATTATTTAATACAACACAGATTGAGAGAGAGATTATTCAGTACAATACAGATTGAGAGAGAGAGATTATTCAGTACAATACAGATTGAGAGAAAGAGAGATTATTGAGTATAATACAGATTTCTACTGAATACATATTGTAGAGAATGCTCCTTTTCCAATGAATGTCTCATTCTACTTTTGTAAATTTGAATTTAAATCAAAAAGGTTTAGAAACATTTTATTATGTTATCAAAATGAACACTTCACATTGTCAATATTTTCTACTTCCTGTAGTCGTTTGCAATTTGATATCATTAAACGTATAAAAAAACAGAAACAAGAGGAGAGGGGACAGAGAGATGGAGAGAGATATGAACTTTAACTGAACATTAAGATTGGAAGACACAGAGATAATGCTATTGACACAGAGACATCGATGACAGTCAGCTTCACTGTAGGATTGAGGGAGGGAGAGGGAGGGAGGGAGAGGGAACAACGAACTGGCGCCGGCTGCTAGGAAGCGCGATGGAGAAATAGGGAGCGTAGATTGGTGATTGCTGGCAGTGTGTGTAAACAGAAGCACGTGGAGAAGTGGCAGCCGGCGGCCGCTAGGTGGCGGCAATGGACGGAGTGACGCACAGGCCCAATGCTGTTGACACAGAGACATCGATGACAGTCAGCTTCACTGTAGGAGAGAGGGAGGGAGAGGGAGGGAAGGGGGAAGAGGGAAGGTGGGAGAGAGAGGAGGGAGAGAGGGAAAGGGAGGGGAAAAGAGTTGAAGAGAGAGAAGAGACACTGTGAGGGAAGGAGAGGCAGGGAGAGTGAGAAAAGGGGAAGAGAATGAGGGAAGGAGGGGGAGAGAGCGAAGAAGAATGTACCTATTCTACTGAATACATATTGTAGAGAATGTAACTATTCTACTGAATACATATTGTAGAGAATGTACCTATTCTACTGAATACATATAGTAAAGAATGTACCTATTCTACTGAATACATATTGTAGAGAATGTACCTATTCTATTGAATACATATTGTACTGAGAATGTAGTTTTTCTACTGAATACATATTGTACTGAGAATGTACATATTCTACTGACTAATTATTGTACTGAGAATATAGCTATTCTACTGAATACATATTGTACTGAGAATGTACCTAGTCTACTGAATACATATTGCAGAGAATGTACCTATTCTACTGAGTAATTGTAGAGAACGTAACTATTCCACAGAAAATTACCCCAGTCTACCTTTTGTACATTTTTATTGAAATAAAAAAAGTGTACAAACATTTGATGTCATTCATATTTCAGGAGTATAAACTAATATCCTGGTTTTGTTTAAGAAACTAGAGATTTTTAACATGCACCTGCAAATGTTTCTAAATTTCATATTGTTAAATGTATAAAAAACATTCAGCAGTAATCAGATATTGATCAATATAGTATACGTAATCGAATCATGTATCATGGGTTATATTTTACAATAGTCAGGGTTCTTTTCCGAATGAATTCCTTCTTGTCAAATGAAAGCAGTACAACATTAATGCAGTTCTCTTAGATCTCACGTAGTAGATATTATAATTCATGAAACAACATTAGTGGTTTTGGTCGTTTGATTATTTTATTATCAAACAAAAGGTCCTAGTCTGTTTGATTGACAGGTGAGATGATCAGGGGGGCAGAGTTTATACCTTTATCATTATAGAGACCTGGACTGAGGAATGGATAGAGAGGCTCAGTAAAGGTGCAGCCAGTAGCAGAGTAGATATGAACCCTGGCTTCCACATCATAGAAGGAGACCAGACCCTCATCATAATCAACAAACACCCCCACCTTCTGGAGCTCAGCTCTCAGAGGGACACGGACATCAGGATCATCACTAAATACCAACCCATCCTTGTTAAAGTGAAGAGTCCAGTAACCATTCTCAGGGGTCAATATGAAATGACATTTTCTGTTGATGGACTCTCTGGCCACTCCTAAACGCCATGCTGTCTTGTCTTTAACCTGGACCTCAAAGTAAAATCTCCCTGAGGAGAAGCTCTGCCTTGTGAGAATATATATTTTCTTTGTAAATCTCTTAGGGTTGTCTGGGAGATTCTTCACTACATCTCCATCATGTACTTGTTTCCCATCCTCAGACAGGATGAGACGGGGATATGCTGTATCAGGATCCAGAGTCACATCTACTTCATACTGCTGGACCCTCTTCAGTTCAGCAGCACACAGCTTCTTCATCTCCATGTTCAGTGTCTCCTCCAGCTGATCCAGGGATCTCCTCAAGGTCCCTACGTATGACGGAGGATGGACCTCCACCGTTGTCCAGTCCCTGGTGGGTGGAGGATTCTTCAGGGATCTGAAGGTCTGGAGGAAGTGGAGGTGGTCTTTAGTGTGTGAGAGCTGCTTCACCTCTGAGCTTCTATTGGTCAGATCTTTTATTTCCTGCTCCAGCTCTTTGATGAGGCCTTCAGCTTGTTTCTCTGTGGATTTCAGTCTCTCTTTAACCATTTGGTTGAGATCATCCTGACACTTTTCAATCGAGCGCAACAGAGCAGTGAAGACCTGCACACCATCAGCTATCTCTCTGTCTGCGTCTGCTTTGCTGTGATCTACTGTGGCTTTAATCGCCTGTATCTTTCGTTGTCTCTCCTGGATCATCTGCTGAACTTTAGACTCCATCTTCCCCAGCTGGGCCATCTTCACTTCATATTCCTCCTTTAGAGGTACAACCAGATGGGACTTGTGGTCACCCTCTGTGCAGAACTGACACACACACACCTGTTCAGTCTGGCAGAAGAGCTCCAGAAGTCGGTCGTGTTTCTTACACATCCTGTCTTCCAGACGGTCCATAGGGTCGACCAGGAGATGTTTCTTCAGGACTGCGACTCTCTGATGTGGCTCCAGGTGGGTTTGGCAGTAAGAGATAAAACACACTAGGCATGACTTCACAGCCTTCAGCTGGGTCCCGGTACAGACGTCACAGGGAACTTCTGCTGGTTCAACACAAGGCTGCCCCACAGAACTTCTAAACTGATCAACCATTTCTGATATAAAGGTATTGACCTGTACATCAGGTCTTGTCTGGAACAGCTTGTTGCAAACAGGACATTTGTACTGGACTTGGTCATCCCAGAACTTTGTAATACAGGTTCTACAGAAGTTGTGTCCACATGGTGTGAAAACTGGGCTGCTGAACAAATCCAGACAGATGGAACATGAAAAGTTATCTTCAGACCAGGAAGTAGCAGAGGCCATTCCTAGACACAGACGACAAGGCTTATGTACTGAGCAATTACATTATTTTTCTAATTCCAAAACGGGAAGAAAGGTTCTAAAGTTGTGTTGTTTTACTCACCTATTTGTGGTTGCTGTCTCTCAGACTATTTGTCCCAAAATGTGTTTTATATTTCTCCTTAAAGAGAGAACTGCTTCCTCGTCGAGTTTCTGTGAACGTTAAGTTTCGTTTCCTGAACAACACGTCCTCTCCTCCCCTCCCCTAACTCCTGGCCCCGCCCCCAAGTCCTGGCTCCGCCCCCACGGACACAGTTCACAGCCGTTCAACTTCCCACTCTGACAGTGGGGCGTTCACGCACCGCGAAGCCTCCTTCAAATGCGTTGATGTGTGTTCTCCTCTTCTCTGTGGAGTTAGAAGAGAGCCGGTGCAAACCGAGAGACAATGTGCTGATTTAGTGGTTATTTGCGACTGTAACTGGGATTCATTGACGTTGATCGACCCTGGTTTCCGGGGCTTCCCGCATACTATTTACCCAGCCCCGATTCAATATTCAACAAGAAAACAAATAAATCGCTGCAGGAACTCTCCCCCGCGTGCACGGGCACAGTGCACACACGAGCAGCAGAGCTATGAGAGAAGCAGACAGCGGATTCAGTCAGAGTAGGAAGTAGAGGTGAAAGCAGCGCTGCGTGTGTATGTGTGTGTGTGTGTGTGTGTGTGTGTGTGTGTGTGTGTGTGTGTGTGTGTGTGTGTGTGTGTGTTTTGTAATGGGTTATGTTTCCATAATAAGGCGGGGTTCTTTTCTTCCGTCATTTCTCTTCAATGAGTCATCTGGTTGGGTTATTGTGTTTCTTCCTCTTGTAACACCCTTTACAGGCAGGTATTCAGAAAGGCAGGCACACACACACACACACACACACACACACACACACACACACACACACACACACACACACACACACACACACACACACACACACCTCCTAACTATTCCAGGAGTATCAAAGAGAGAGGTGGGTGATCCCGTGACAACTGAAAAAAGAGTTAAATTAAACGTTACGAAACAAAACCTAAACTCTACGAGGTCTTTGTATGACAAGGAGAACCGCTATATTCTAACATCTGGCCCAATGTAGGACTAGTAGTTCACACACACACACACACACACACACACACACACACACACACACACACACACACACACACACACACACACACACACACACACACACACTTATCCTGAATAACTGAACAATATCTTACTCCCTCTCAATCCCTCTGCCTCCTTCTCTCTCCTCTCTCTTTCTCTCTCTCCTCCTCTCTCTGCCCCCCTCTCTCTCCCACCTTCTCTCTCTCTCTCCATCCCACTCTCTATCTCGCTCTATCCTCCCCTCTCTCCTTCTCCCTCCCCTCTCTATCCCTCTCCCTCTCTCTTCCTCTCTCTCGCTCTATCCTCCCCTCTCTCTCCCTCTCCCTCTATCGCTATCCTCCCCCCTCTCTCCCTTTCTCTCCCTCTCCCTCCCTATCCCTCCCCTCTCCCTCCCTCTCTCTCTCTCTATCCTCCCCTCTCTCTCCCTATCCCTCCCCTCTCCATCCCTTTCCCTCTCTCTCCCTCCCTCTCTCTCGCTCTATCCTCCCCTCTCCCTCCCTCTATCCTCCCCTCTCTCCCTCTCTTCCTCCCTCTCTCTCGCTCTATCCTCCCCCTCTCTCCCTCTCCCTCCCTCTCTCGCTCTATCCTCCCCCCTCTCTCCCTCTCTCTCCCTCCCTCTCGCTCACTCTATCCTCCCCCCTCTCTCCCTCTCCCTCCATCTCTCTCGCTCTATCCTCCCCCTCTCTCCCTCTCCCTCCCTCTCTCGCTCTATCCTCCCCTCTCCCTCCCACTCTCTCACTCTATCCTCCACTCTCTCTCCCTATCCCTCCCCTCTCCCTCCCTCTCTCTCACTCTATCCTCCCCTCTCTCTCCCTATCCCTCCCCTCTCTATCCCTTTCCCTCTCTCTCCCTCTCTCTCCCTCTCTCTCGCTCTATCCTCCCCTCTCCCTCCCTCTATCCTCCCCTCTCTCCCTCTCTCCCTCACTCTCTCTCGTTCTATCCTCCCCCTCTCTCCCTCTCCCTCCCTCTCTCGCTCTATCCTCCCCCCTCTCTCCCTCACTCTCCCTCCCTCTCGCTCACTCTATCCTCCCCCCTCTCTCCCTCTCCCTCCATCTCTCTCGCTCTATCCTCCCCCTCTCTCCCTCTCCCTCCCTCTCTCGCTCTATCCTCCCCTCTCCCTCCCACTCTCTCACTCTATCCTCCCCTCTCTCTTCTTATCCCTCCCCTCTCCCTCCCTCTCTCTCACTCTATCCTCCCCTCTCTCTCCCTATCCCTCCCCTCTCTATCCCTCTCCCTCTCCCTCCCTCTCTTGCTCTATCCTCCCCCCTCTCTCCCTCTCTCTCCCTCCCTCTCGCTCACTCTATCCTCCCCCCTCTCTCCCTCTTTTTTGACACACTGTCCGTTGTAAATGTCCTGGATGGAGAGAAGCTCACATCCTCTGATGCGCTGGGCTGACCGATCCTCTGCAGTGCTTTGAGGTTGAGGGCAGAGCAGTTCCCATGCCAGGCGGTGATGCATCCTGGCAGAAGGCTCTCTGTAGTAAAGACAAATAGTTTGCCTAAAACCCCTATTTTGATCTTTTCAAGATTGATGGAACATTTAAAATCACTGTAGAATTGCAAAAGTTTGTAGTTGATGAACCAGTAAATGACTTAATCTCCACCATACAACTCATCATGTATTACACACTTAGATAAAGGTCACAGTGACTACATGTAAAGATTCACCCCGTGTGTGTGAGTACCTTGACTTTGTCTTGTCAGCTCTCCTCTCCTCTCCATCCTCTCTTCTCTTCCTCCTCTCTTACCTCTGCTCTCCTTTCTAGCACATCTAGAATTGTGTTAATTATTGTCGTACATACACATAACATGTGTTCACATGTCAAAGGTAAACATATCTAGATTTGTGAATGTAAAATAGATTTTGTACAACTGAACTCCCACTCCAGCGGGAGCAGAGTCCTCCCTCAGGAGTGGGAGTTCAGTTGTAGTGAATGACCATTGTACTGGGTTTGATCCCCAATGTCCACAGCCTAACCTGTAGCATCCTATAGAGCAAGATGCCCCCTAACCCCTACCTGCTCCTTAATCACATGTATCTGTATACACTGTCTAACCCCTACCTGCTCCTTAATCACATGTATCTGTATACACTGTCTAACCCCTACCTGCTCCTTAATCACATGTATATGTGTTCACTGTCTAACCCCTACCTGCTCCTTAATCACATGTATCTGTATACACTGTCTAACCCCTACCTGCTCCTTAATCACATGTATCTGTATACACTGTCTAACCCCTACCTGCTCCTTAATTACATGTATCTGTATACACTGTCTAACCCCTACCTGCTCCTTAATCACATCTATCTGTGTTTACTGTCTAACCCCTACCTGCTCCTTAATCACATGTATATGTACCAAGTGAACAGACGATAGAGACCAAACAGATACAAAATCCACTAAATGAACACAAGACACAATGAAAAGTTTATTCAAGGTAGGTTTGTTAAAACGTATTAATCCTTTCACCAGTGACTGAATGACTCAGTTACAGGAGTGGAGACACTGGTTGTCACTACACTTGTGATGACATTTAAACACAAGTGTAGTAGGTTGGAGTTTAGCTTAAGATGGGGTTGATATTATCTAACTAGGACGTTTGAGTGAGGATGACATTATAATTGAATCCAGCTGTATGTTTAGGTGGGGTAAAAATGATAAAACAATCTAACAATTCTCGCCCACCCCACCTTGAATTGAATAGATCATTCAACAGATACATCTTCTTTACTATGAGCAAAACAGTGAAATGCCTTGGTTTAGATGTGGTTCAGTCCAGCATGGACACAGTCAGAAACATTCCTGTTCAAAAGCATAGGTTGTGTAGGACATGGCGGAGGTAGCAGCCTGTTTGTTTCTCAACACAGTCCTGTTCCTCTCACCGTCTCCAAAGTGGTACAGTCCATTCACAGACCTAGACATATCACTCTCTGTTGTTTGGATCATTCATCCCATGTAGCAGTTGGCACTACAAGCCAATGTTTACAATGGGGTTTGTGAATGTTGCTTTTGATAACATGACGCTTTGCAGTTGGACGTTTCGTTTTTGGATCCCACCTTTCTCAGAAAGAGTGTTGGCCTACTTTTAGTTTTCAAACAGGGAAACGACCTCAAAAAACGATCGTCTTCAAAACGTGGCTGTATTAAATAATGCAAAGCCATTTCTCATAAAGGCCCTCCACCGCGTCCTGCCATTCGCTCCACTATTTTACACTTGGACTGTTTCCGTCCTCCGTCATACGTAGGGACCTTGAGGAGATCCCTGGATCAGCTGGAGGAGACACTGAACATGGAGATGAAGAAGCTGCATGCTGCTGAACTGAAGAGGGTTCAGCAGTATGAAGTAGATGTGACTCTGGATCCTGATACAGCTCATCCCTGTCTCATCCTGTCTGAGGATGGGAAACAAGTCCAAGTTGGAGGTGTAGAGAAGAAACTTCCTGACAACCCTAAGAGATTTACACAATGTATATATGTTCTCACGAGGCAGAGCTTCTCCTCAGGAAGATTTTACTTTGAGGTCCAGGTTAAAGACAAGACTGAATGGTTTTTAGGAGTGACCAGAGAGTCCATCAACAGAAAAGATCAGATCATATTGACCCCTGAGAATGCCTCCTGGACTATTTTATTCAACAAGGATGGGGTGGTATTTAGATGTAACCCTGCTCTCCGTCTTCCTCTGAGAGCTGAGCTCCAGAAGGTGGGGGTGTTTGTTGATTATGATGAGGGTCTGGTCTCCTTCTATGATGTGGAGGCCAGGGTTCATATCTACTCTGCTACTGGCTTTAGTGAGCCTCTCTATCCATTCCTCTCCCCATGTCTCTATGATTATGAAGGTATACACTCTGTCCCCCTTATCATCACACCTGTCAATCAAACATTAAATTAAATTAAATAGTTCTACATGACTGCAACTGTTAATGCTATAGCATCAAAGTTTATAAAAGGGGTTGAGAAAACAGACAGTTAACTGTATAGTATGTGCAATATAATAATTTATAATGGTTGTTACTATAATAGCGGGGTTATTTTATTCAATTTTTCTTCAATGAGTCTGGTTGGGTTGGATTCTTGTGTTTCTTCCTCTTGTTACACCATATGCAGGCAGGTATTCAGCAACACACACTCCTTTTTGTCTTTTATTAAAATCTGTCAAGTGTACAAACATTGTAGTGTGATGTCATTCAGTATTCAGAGGGTTTAGGGTTTCAGAATCTGAAGGGTTCATTTTCTTTACCAAGAATCCATGCAACAGCGTATGGTACTCCTCTTGTTCCCAACAGGACCGATCCAACAGAACCATTATAGCTCCCCTCTTGGTCATTCAGACGCTCTGCACTTTGATTTGACCTCTGAACCCACTGGATATGTTCCATACAGTGATGCAGTGCCGTCTCAGATTGCGATTCTAGATTCAAGATTCATTATTGTCACATGTCATATACAAGTAGACAGCAGTACAATTATTTTGTTCTGGCTCCTCGGCCCAGCAGCAGAAATAAGTTATAATATCTATAAAACACAATATCATTTAAACAAATATAAAAAAATCAAATATCAGCAGTAATAATTATAAGAAGATGAAGAAGAGCAACAGTGCAATGGATTAGGGACAGGCAGCAGCACGTCTTCAAAACGTGGCTGTATTAAATAACGCAAAGCCATTTCTCATAAAGGCCCTCCACCGCGACCTGCCATTCGCTCCACTATTTTACACTTGGACTGTGTTGTCGCAAATTAAATGACTGGTGGCTGGCTCGAATAAAAGGCTAAGACTAATGGATATCCGTAGTTGATTTATTTCATACGCTGGTTAATTAGAATTAGTTCTCCATGTTTCTTTTCGCGAGGTTTATTCTTTCCGTTTCTGGTGTTAAAAGGACATGGTGCAACCTATCGTTGTTGGATGTGTGTGGGACGATCGTATCTTCTCTTCCGGAGTACACCGTTTCTGACGTAACTTCCTTCTCCACACTCGAACCGAAGTACCGAGGGGGCGGGCCCGAGCCTGGAGCTCTGTATAAAGACCCCTCTCTCGTGTTCAGGAAACGGAAGTTTACGGAAATCCAACATACGAAGGGACGACATGACGAAGAGACGACGTGAACGCGTTAGCCTCTCCGGAGACGAAGAACAAGACGTTTTAAAGCAGAGAGCCGGGACAGAAACATTCCAAGGTGGGTCCAACACATTGAACCTCTAATCCTCATTGTTGCCGTCCTGTCCGTAGGGCGCCATGTTGTACTGTAGCGTTAGCCCCACACGGGTCTCCTGCGCTCCGTGTGAACACGTGATGTTGATGCTTAGCGAAACCAACCTTCACGTGCTCTATTGTGTCGCCTCGTCGGATTCCACCAGCGTGTGCTCGGTGCTCGGCGTCCTGTTTGGAGCGTGGCGCCACACGCGGGGCCGCGCTCTGTACGCTTTGGTTGAACCCGACCAGGCGAGGCCAAATAGGGACTTTAACAAAGTTAGTTTGGTGTTAAAGCATCAGGGCGTTCTTCACGAGGAGGACGCATGCGTGAGTAGGTTTTAGTTTTTTTCTTCTAGGAATGGCGTCCAATTCTTCCTGGTCTGAGGATATCTTTTCATGTCCCATCTGTCTGGATGTACTCAACAGCCCAGTCACCACACCATGTGGACACAACTTCTGCAGAACCTGTATAACAACACACTGGGATGGCCAAGTCCAATATAAATGTCCTGTTTGTAACAAGCTGTTCCAGACAAGACCTGATTTACAGGTCAATACCTTAATATCAGAGATGGTTGATCAGTTTAGAAGTTCTGTACGAGTCAAAGAGCAGCCTTGTGTTGAACCAGCAGAAGTTCCCTGTGATGTCTGTACTGGGACCCAGCTGAAGGCTGTGAAGTCCTGCCTAGTGTGTTTTACCTCTTACTGCCAAACCCACCTGGAGCCACATCAGAGAGTCGCAGGCCTGAAGAGACATCAGCTGGTCGACCTATGGACCGTCTGGAAGACAGGATGTGTAAGAAACACAATCAACTACTGGAGCTCTTCTGCCAGACTGAACAGGTGTGTGTGTGTGTCTGTTCTGCACAGTGACGGACCACAAGTCCCATCCTGTTGTACCTCTAAAAGAGGAATATGAAGTGAAGACGGCCCGATCTGGGGAAGATAGAGTCTGAAGTTCAGCAGATGATCCAGGAGAGACAACGAAAGATTCATGAGATTTCAGATACAGCGGACCGCAGCAAAGCAGACGCAGACAGAGAGATAGCTGATGGTGTGCAGGTCTTCACTGCTCTGAAGCGCTCGATTGAAAATTGGCAGGATGAGTTCAATCAAACAGTTAAAGAGAAACTGAAATCCACAGAGAAAGAGGCTGAAGACCTCATCAAAGAGCTGGAGCAGGAAATAAAAGATCTGACCAATAGAAGCTCAGAGGTGAAGCAGCTCTCACACACTGAAGACCACCTCATTTACATTTAGGTGTAAAGGCGAGACGACAATAAATTCTAAACCGAACTGGTATTTCTGTGACTGTTTGATTATTTCATTAATTTCAAAAGGGTATTTTGTTTTCACAGTTAAGTGTTGGTTAATGCTTATTATTTCTGTTTTGTACTCAGCTATTTTAACCATTGTAAATGTAGTGGGCCTAATTATTTATTCAAATAATATATAGAAAGCAAGCGAGACAAAGCCAAAAACAATTGAAATGTGTTGGGATGACTTCAACATCTAATGTGTTACATCCCAGCTCGCTAGAGAAAGGGGAGGCAACATAAAACCAGGTATTTTTGGCAAAGTTATTTATTAACAAGGTACTTGGATAACCAACCACACACACACACAAATAGAGGAGGCGAACTACAAAGGGGAAAAAGGTGCCATGTGGATGCTGTTCAGATCAAAGAAACAAACCTAACTAAAGGAGGTCTCAAAAATACACAGTTGAAACAGCAGCCCTGCTCCTAGTGTCGCTGACAAAGAAAAGGCTGCGTGTGTTTCAGTTTGCTTTGAGCTCTTATCCTGGCCCAGTCCCCAGCTAGCTAACACGTGGCTCACTTTCCTCATTTCCAATCATTAAGGTCTCACCGTCTCTACCGACATGAGAGAGAGGCTCAGTGGCCGAGCTCAAAGTCCTAGCTGGCCGCTCTGTAGCGCTCCTCAGTCCCCGCATTGCTCGCTCCGGATTGGACGATGACGGGTTCCGCGCCAATCAGGATCCTCGGCATTTCCGATGCAGGAACCAATCACATCCGGGGTTATATCATCAATTTAATTTGTAAATAAAGTTCCCCACGTGCAGAGCTCGGAAAAACGCGTCCTCACATGTCGCTGCTCCTCTTGGTCCCCACCATACAGTTATAAACAATACAGTAAATCTATCAAATCAATTCAGCATTTTCTAGGTTAACCTTATTTTAATACAGTACAGCAAAGTGTGTGAACTGGTAAAACTTTGAGTAGGGATGGGTCCCGAAACCGGGAGTTAACCGGGGCCCCTGGGGGTGGCCCCATGATACTAATACACACCGTAGTATATAAAGTGTAATCTAATCTAAGTATCGATGAGCTCCGACGTACCCGGCGCTGCACGCGGTATTTGAGGAACAAAGGAAATAGATTTACTTCCTGGTGATCGTTCATCCAGAATGATAACCAGGAAAGGAAAAAAAGCAGATCTTCCTTCAGAAGAACTGTTCAGATAAGGCTTCAGGCCTTTTTGAGGCCCAGCTGCATGCAGACCCCATCCCTGTTGCTCTATGCCACTGTCTTTTCTTTTCTCTTGTTTATTGATTTCTTTTTGTTTATCACATTTCAATTCTCTCTATATTATAGAGTCTATAATAGTTATATATTCAGAACCTGTGTACGGTGTTGCTGCTGAAGAAAGATGTCTTGTTCTTAACTTTTCTTATTCTTAACACATTATTACATGTATACAACATATAACGTATAGTTAAAACTGTAATTTAATTTTCATAATTTTTATTTCTAGGAATGGCGTCCAATTCTTCCTGGTCTGAGGATAACTTTTCATGTCCCATCTGTCTGGATGTGTTCAACAGCCCAGTCACCACACCATGTGGACACAACTTCTGCAGAACCTGTATTACAAGGTTCTGGGATGGCCAAGTCCAGTACAAATGTCCTGTTTGTAACAAACTGTTCCAGACAAGACCTGATTTACAGGTCAATACCTTCATATCAGAGATGGTTGACCAGTTTAGAAGTTCTGTACGAGTCACAGAGCAGCCTTGTGTTGAACCAGCAGAAGTTCCCTGTGACGTCTGTACTGGGACCCAGCTGAAGGCTGTGAAGTCCTGCCTAGTGTGTTTTACCTCTTACTGCCAAACCCACCTGGAGCCACATCAGAGAGTCGCAGGCCTGAAGAGACATCGGCTGGTCGAGCCTATTGACCGTCTGGAAGACAGGATGTGTAAGAAACACGACCGACTTCTGGAGCTCTTCTGCCAGACTGAACAGGTGTGTGTGTGTCTGTTCTGCACAGTGACGGACCACAAGTCCCATCCTGTTGTACCTCTAAAGGAGGAATATGAAGTAGAAATGGCCCAGCTGAGGAAGATGGAGTCTGAAGTTCAGCAGATGATCCAGGAGAGACAACAAAAGATCCAGGAGATCAAAGACACAGTAGATCGCAGCAAAGCAGATGCAGACAGAGAGATAGCTGATGGTGTGCAGGTCCTCACTGCTCTGAAGCGCTCTATTGAAAAGTGGCAGGATGATCTCAACAAAACGATTAAAGAGAAACTAAAATCCACAGAGAAAGAAGCTGAAGGCCTCATCAAACAGCTGGAGCAGGAAATTGAAGATCTGACCAATAGAAGCTCAGAGGTGAAGCAGCTCTCACACACTAAAGACCACCTCCACTTCCTCCAGACCTTCAGATCCCTGAAGAATCATCCACCCATCAGGGACTGGACAACGGTGGATGTCCGTCCTCCGTCACACGTAGGGACCTTGAGGAGATCCCTGGATCAGCTGGAGGAGACACTGAACATGGAGATAAAGAAGCTGTGTGGTGCTGAACTGAAGAGGGTCCAGCAGTATGAAGTAGATGTGACTCTGGATCCTGATACAGCTCCACCCCAGCTCATCCTGTCTGAGGATGGGAAACAAGTCCATGATGGAGGTGTAGTGAAGACCCTCCCAGACAACCCTAAGAGATTTACACGGTATCTATGTGTTCTCACGAGGCAGAGCTTCTCCTCAGGGAGATTTTACTTTGAGGTCAAGGTTAAAGACAAGACTAAATGGTGTTTAGGAGTGGCCAGAGAGTCCATCAACAGAAAAGATCAGATCATGTTGACCCCTGAGACAGGTTACTGGACTCTTATCTTCATCAAGGATGTGTTGACATTTAATGGTAACCCTGAAGTCTCTCTCCCTCTGAGAGCTGAGCTCCAGAAGGTGGGGGTGTTTGTTGATTATGATGAGGGTCTGGTCTCCTTCTATGATGTGGAGGCCAGGGTTCATATCTACTCTGCTACTGGCTGCACCTTTAGTGAGCCTCTCTATCCATTCCTCGGTCCAGGGATCTATGTTTATAAAGGTAAAAACTCTGCCCCCCTGATCATCTCACCTGTCAATCATACAGACTAGGACCTTTGTTTGATAGTAAAATAATAAAATGACCAAAACCACTAATGTTGTTTCCTGCATGGGAATATACTATGTTGATCTTAGAGAACTGCATTAATGTTGTACTGCTTTCATTTGACAAGAAGGAATTCATTCGGAAAAGAACCCTGACTATTGTAAAATATAACCCATGATACATGATACGATTACTTATACTATATTGCTAAATATCTGATTACTGCTGAATGTTTTTTATACATTTAACAATATGAAATTGAGAAACATTTGCAGGTGCATGTTAAAAATCTCTAGTTTCTTAAACAAAAGGAGTATATTAGTTAAACTACTGAAATAATAATAACATCAAATGTTTGTACACTTTTTTATTTCAATAAAAATTTACAAAAGGTAGAATGGGGTAATTTTCTGTGGAATAGTTATATTCTCTACAATAATTACTCAGTAGAATAGGTACATTCTCTGCAATATGTATTCAGTAGACTAGGTACATTCTCAGTACAATATGTATTCAGTAGAATAGCTACATTCTCAGTACAATAATTAGTCAGTACAATAGGTACATTCTCAGTACAATATGTATTCAGTAGAATAGCTACATTCTCAGTACAATAATTAGTCAGTAGAATAGGTACATTCTCAGTACAATAATTAGTCAGTAGAATAGGTACATTCTCAGTACAATATGTATTCAGTCGAATAGGTACATTCTCAGTACAATATGTATTCAGTCGAATAGGTACATTCTCAGTACAATATGTGTTCAGTAGAATAGGTACATTCTCTACAATATGTATTCAGTCGAATAGGTACATTCTCAGTACAATATGTATTCAGTAGAATAGGTAAATTCTCTACAATATGTATTCAGTAGAATAGGTACATTCTCAGTACAACATGTATTCAGTAGAATAGAGTACATTTTCCTTCGCTCTCTCCCCCTCCTTCCCTCATTCTCTTCCCCTTCTCTCACTCCCTCCCTCCTTCTCTCCTTCCCTCTCAGTGTCTCTACTCTCTCTTTACCTCTTTTCCCCTCCCTTTCCCTCTCTCTCCCACCTTCCCTCTTCCCCCCTCCCTCTCTCTCCCTCCCTCTCTCCTACAGTGAAGCTGACTGTCATCGATGTCTCTGTGTCAACAGCATTGGGCCTGTGTGTCACTCCGTCCACTGCCGCCACCTAGCGGCCGCCGGCTGCCACTTCTCCACGTGCTTCTGTTTACACACACTGCCAGCAATCACCAATCTACGCTCCCTATTTCTCCACCGCGCTTCCTAGCAGCCGGCGCCAGTTCGTTGTTCCCTCTCCCTCCCTCCCTCTCCCTCCCTCTCTCCTACAGTGAAGCTGACTGTCATCGATGTCTCTGTGTCAATAGCATTATCTCTGTGTCTTCCAATCTAAATGTTCAGTTAAAGTTCATATCTCTCTCCATCTCTCTGTCCCCTCTCCTCTTGTTCCTGTTTTTTTATACGTTTAATGATATCAAATTGCAAACGACTACAGGAAGTAGAAAATATTGACAATGTGAAGTGTTCATTTTGATAACATAATAAAATGTTTCTAAACCTTTTTGATTTAAATTCAAATTTACAAAAGTAGAATGAGACATTCATTGGAAAAGGAGCATTCTCTACAATATGTATTCAGTAGAATAGCTATATTCTCAATCTGTATTATACTGATAATCTCTCTCTCTCTCAATCTGTATTGTACTGAATAATCTCTCTCTCAATCTGTATTGTACTGAATAATCTCTCTCTCAATCTGTGTTGTATTAAATAATCTCTCTCCCTCTCTCTCAATCTGTATTGCACTGAATAATCTCTCTCTCTCTCAATCTGTATTGTACTGAATAATCTCTCTGTCTCTATCTCTGTCTCTCTCTCTCTCTCTCTCTCTCTCTCTCTCTCTCTCTCTCTCTCTCTCTCTCTCTCTCTCTTTCCTACATTGAAGCTGACTGTCATCGATGTCTCTGTGTCAACAGCATTAGGCCTGAGTCTTCCATCCAAACGATGAATTAAAGTTCATCTCTCTCTCTCTCTCTTTCTCTCTCTGTCTCTCTCTCTCTCTCTCTCTCTCTCTCTCTCTCTCTCTCTCTCTCTCTCTCTCTCTCTCTCTCTCTCTCTCTCTCTCTCTCTCTCTCTGCAGGATGTCTTTGGTCAGACAGAAATGGAGAGAGACACAGAAGACATCAGCAGTCCCACTAGAGATGTGTTTCAAGACATTGTGTCAGCCCGGCTCCAGCGCAGCGGCCCAGACGGCCCAGGGGAGCGCTGGTAGACGGAGCAGACCGCCGCTCTCCCCCAGCTGGCCCCCGGGAGCGCATTAGCGCTGGCCCCGCTCAGCGCCATGGCAAGTGTTGTCAAGTGTTGAATATAAAATGTACACCTGTAGACGTCAATGCGCTTACTTCTGTCGAGGTATTCTCATTCCAACAGGTTCTCGTTGGTCTAGTGTTCAGTATCCCCGCCTGTCACGCGGGAGACCGGGGTTCAATTCCCCGACAGGGAGTGTTTACATTAACCAACAGTCACCAATACAATCAAAGTTTAGTTACTTTAGGAGCAGTCAGTGTCTGTGAGCAAGAAGCGATCTTTGATTTCAATGACAAGTTTAACGAAATTTACGCAACGATCACTCTTGGACAATTTCTGTTATAGTCAGGATGGCCGAGCGGTCTAAGGCGCTGCGTTCAGGTCGCAGTCTCCTCTGGAGGCGTGGGTTCAAATCCCACTTCTGACAGAAGTTTTAAGGACAAGCGAAATAACATCTTCCTATCAAATTACTCTAAAGTTTAGTTCGCCCTCATCAGCTAGATGTCAAGAAAGAGGAGACGTCACACAAAGCGTTTAAGTTGCCGTAAAACATTTGTAGACGTCAATGCGTTTACCAATGTCGAGGTGTTCTCATTCCAACAGGTCCTCGTTAGTATAGTGGTCAGTATCCCCGCCTGTCACGCGGGAGACCGGGGTTCAATTCCCCGACGGGGAGTGTTTGATATCAACCCACAGTCACCAATATAATCAGAGGTTAGTTATTTTAGGAGCAGTCGGTGTCTGTGTTTTTTTTTTTAGATATATCAGGCCCACCTCCCCTTTCTCTCTGCCCCCATCCAGCCCCGCTGTGTCATCTGTCAGGACCGGCTCTTCCCCTCTGGTTAGTGCAACTGTAATAACCTCTACACTGGTGTTACATACTTTAGCGTGTAGCGGATAGATGTTTGCTTTCCCCTCAGCAGTGCTTCCACACGCCCCTCGCCAGAAAAGAAGAAAAGAAAGCAACATACTGTAATATATATTCTTCAGCGCGTACATATATATATATATATATATATATATATATATATATATATATATATATATATATGTTATTGACTGTTCTTTTTTAACTGAACATTTTAGATGTCAGTCTTTTTTCTGCCATGTAACATTAGTGGTTTAACAAACAGTAGCTTAGTTTGGATTTATTTTTGTCATTTAAATGAATAATATCAGTGTTTTATAGATAAAACACTTCTGTGAAGGTGGAGGCTGAAGCTAAATTGAGCCTACACTTCACAATACAAATAATAAATATACAAATAGTGTGGTAAAGAGTGGACAGGTGTGCAGCGAATATATAAAGTATATGGCTATGATAATAGTGTAATATAGAATGGCACAGTAAATAGAACATTCCCATTAAAATAAGAGCATATGTGTGTAAATATGGCACAAGGATAATTATATTTACACCAGAGATCTTAAATACATCCATAAAAGCACAACATTGCTTGTGCATTTTTTTTATATTTTGTTTGTCAATGGTCAGTCTTGAACCGGTGACCTTGTGATCCACTCCAAACCCCATACAAAACTGGCTAACGAAAGTTTATTTTTCTTATTTTTTAATTCATACTAATGAATAAAAAAAATTGAACTAGAGGAAAAACGAAGTTTAGTTTGCCATCATCAGCTAGATGTTCAGAAAGAGGTAACCTCACACAAAAGGTTTTATTTGCCGTTCAGAACTAATCAAAAGTGTGCCTTGCATTGGCCGGGAATCGAACCCGGGCCTCCCGCGTGGCAGGCGAGAATTCTACCACTGAACCACCAGTGCTTAACCAATAAAGCATTTGACTCACAATTTGTCCACAAAGTATTTACATAGGCAAAGATCGCAGCACAGAATGATTCCAACAGTAGACAACAATACTTGCAATCATCACATTTCCGTATGTCTACATTATACTGATGTCGTTTATGACCCCCAAAAAATAAAAAGAAGCGATACATTATTATTTGAGCGCTTTTATTCTATAAATGTGCTTCATATGCTGCGCTCCATACGGAGGCCCTTTCTCGTGTGGAGCTTCTCGCTGACAGCCAATCACCTTCTCGTTGTCATTAGTTCTTAATTGAATTTAGCTGAGTCGCCCCTAACGTGCACATAGCTCCCAGGTGATGTCGGCCATTCCTTTTTTTGCGTTTGACTGCGGTAACCGATGGCTTAGGCCTGTACCTTTTATTAGTTAGATGTTGCGCCCGCTGTTGCGTATTGTTTTGTGCATTTTTGAATGAACAATCCGGACAATGTGGCCACCAACGGGGGTGGAGTGGTGGGGGGCCGACGTTTATTGTTTAATGAGTTGCTTGATTGTTTGTTTGGTTGTTTGGCTGCTGGCTTCAGATCAGCCTGTGATTGTACATCAGTGCACCGCACACATTACACTCTGCCCGTCTCCTCACTCTCAATCTATATCACTGTTCTTTCCCCTCAAAGTTACCCCGGATTTGACCGCTCATAGACACTTTGGTTTTGCTCGTTTATAGTTGAAATGCGGAGTTGTAGCTTGTGTTTTGAGTGCAGTGTGTACACGTGTTTGTATTGGGCCTAACTGGGGATGACTAACCGACTGACTTTACCGGCGCTGCACCGACAACCTCCGTGTGAACACTGGGAAGTGTGTGTGTGAGCTCTGGAAACTGGACGCAAAATGGAGGAACAGCTGCAACCATTGTGAAAGAACGACGTTTTGGGTCAAACTGGAACTGTTGAAAGCAAACAGCCGTAGATGAAGAGGTAAGTAGACTAATTGGCGAATACAACTATTTTCGCCAATTGCTTTCTTTTTTTTTTGTTTAACAGCACCACTGGACTACAGGACCTCCACTAGGTTTAAATGACAATCCTGTGCAATCCATGCTGCGTTAGACAATTGAACGGCACAGCACCTTCTCCAGATGCTCTACCTACCTCAGGAATCCACAAAGAGAACTTGAAATGCCACGTGTCTGAAATATCCTGGATGGTAGTGAATTTAAGGACATCTCCAAAATAACTCGACAAAGAGAAGGAAGTGTTCAGTTTTTGCTCCATCCATAACCCCACTGGACCCTCTCTGTTTTTTTGGAAATCCATCAGACTAACTAGACTACTGACTGGGGGAATGTTGAGGTCTGGTTTAATTGTTTGATTTTGGTTTGGTAGAAGGTTGGTTTTGTCTTGGTAGATGGTTGGCATGCTGGAATTAGAAGAGGTTAGCTGCTGTACTTGCTTTGCACTTGCACACTCTCCCAATCTTTCCCTTTCAAAACTCTCAATACACTTGCAAGCTGCTGTTGACTGTTGTAGAAGTTTGACTGCGTCTTGATGTTGAAATCGGTGCAATGTGGTTTTCATTCTGTGCAATGTGGTTTTCATTCTGTGCAATGTGGTTTTCATTCTGTGCCTTTCTATTTTCTACAATGCGCATTCATTCTGTGCCATACGGTTTGTTATTTTCTGCAATGCACATTCATTCTGTGCCATACGGTTTGTTATTTTCTGCAATGCACATTCATTCTGTGCCATACAGGTTTGTTATTTTCTGCAATGCACATTCATTCTGTGCCATACGGTTTGTTATTTTCTGCAATGCACATTCATTCTGTGCCATACGGTTTGTTATTTTCTGCAATGCACATTCATTCTGTGCCATACGGTTTGTTATTTTCTGCAATGCACATTCATTCTGTTGCATACGGTTTATTTTCTACGGTTGTTTCATTCCGTGCTCTCTAACGCGACTCTAAGGTCCTGCGGTTGCTTATGTGTGTTTTGTGCTCTTCCGACTGAACAATCCGGACAACGTGGCCACCAACGGGAGCTTCAAGGACGATCCTCACAGTGAGTCACCCAACGTTTATTATTTCATGAGCTGGTTGAAGTTTGGCTGCTGGTTTGCTTTTACAACTTTCCATACACTTACAAACTGCTGCTGCTTGACGTTGAATTCTGTGCAATGTGGTTTTCATTCTGTGCAATGCACTTTCATTCTGTGCCATACGGTTTGTTATTTTCTACAGTGCACATTCATTCTGTGCCATACGGTTTGTTATTTTCTACAATGCATTCATTCTGTGCCATACGGTTTGTTATTTTCTACAATGCACATTCGTTCTGTGCCATACGGTTTGTTATTTTCTGCAAAGCATTCATTGTCATACGGTTTGTTATTTTCTACAATGCACATTCATACGGTTTATTTTCTACAATGCATTCATTCTGTGCCATACGGTTTGTTATTTTCTACAATGCACATTCATTCTGTCATACGGTTTGTTATTTTCTGCAATGCATTCATTCTGTGCCATACAGTTTGTTATTTTCTACAATGTATTCATTCTGTGCCATACGGTTTGTTATTTTCTGCAATGCATTCATTCTGTGCCATACGGTTTATTTTCTGTAATGCATTCATTCTGTGCCTTACGGCTTATTTTCTACAGTGCACATTCATTCTGTGCCATACGGTTTGTTATTTTCTGCAATGCACATTCATTCTGTGCCATATGGTTTGTTATTTTCTGCAATGCACATTCATTCTGTGCCATACGGTTTGTTATTTTCTGCAATGCACATTCATTCTGTGCCATGTGGTTTATTTTTTGCAATGCACTTTCATTCTGTGCCATACGATTTTATTTATATATTTTTATTTAGTGCATTCTGGTTTCGTGTATGATTTGGCCTCTGGCGGTGACCCCTTTTGTAAAATGTGCAAATGGAGCGCATGTGTTAAGTTTCAGAAGGACTGAGGCGACGCAGATGGAGGTCCTGGTGGTGGCGGTCAGCTGGAGGTCCTTGCAGTTGCAGCTTGTGTTAAGACCTAGCAGCTACTCATCCAGGTAAGGTGAACTCTTCAACCGATGAAAGGTTCATCGAGTAAATCTGATCAACTAGGTCTGCGTTTAGGAGCTCTAGTACATTGTAACTTGATCATTTCTATCACTTGAAACGTAGTAGTGGGTGCTACTAGAGTAAGCAGAGACAGAGTATAACCAGGGTCATAATTGTGCAAGCGGTCAAACCACCAAGCGGCTCGATGACTGACTGGTTCTTTAAACTCAGGACCGCGGCCCGGAGCAGAGGATGGACCAAAGGCCTGCAGTACAGCGCCCTAAAGACCCCGTGTGGACCCAGGTAAGATGCTTGACTTGCAATCTTATGTGATTATTACTTTGAATATTCAACATGCTAAGTTTTGCTTAGACCAGGGTGAGAGCTTCGATAAATTGACCAAATGGCAAGGTAGCTTGGTGCTGCGTTTAGGAATCTTTAAATGCCCAATCACATTCGGTGAGCAAAATGTATTCTAAATCAGCCAGCACAATGTGAAACTGACTTTACCTTTTTTCTTTTCACTTCACAGTATGAAGACCTGAACAGTTGATCTACTCCAGTGTCCTATTCCCCATCCACCCTGAGGATCCCTGGCTACACCTACAGCCAACAAACCCACGCAGAGCTCATCAACTGCCTACTACACACCATACTGATGTCACTTTACTGTTCACTTTTAAAACAAACCATTATGTCACACCAGCTTTTGGGGAAAGTGTGTGTAGCTCAATCTTTTGATTTGTTGATTTTTCTGTACACTGTTATCCCAGCTATTATATTTCCAACACCCTTAGCTGGGAGCCCTCTTAAGGGAGCGACTAAAGGGACAAGGCTGGAAGCAAACCTGGGCCCTGATCTTAACCTTCTTTCTAACCCTAAGGCCTCAATTTAACCACAAATAAAATAGGATGATCTAACCTAATACCTAAACTTAGCCATCTAACCTAAACGTCATAAAGGCCAAAACTTAACCTAGTACCTAAACTCGCTTACCTAAACTTAACCATCAAACCTAAACATCTCTAAAATGCGTAAACTCTCACCTAATACCTAAACGTATCAATCTTTAATACAATAACTAATGCCTAAACCAAACGGGGCCTAAACATAACATATACCCAAACACCCCTAAAATGACCTATTTCAAACTTTATACTAAGTCAACCATCCTTAATCCTAAACTAGACTCATTTAGCGCTAAACCAGACTTGTCCCTTGGTTGCTCCACTTTTATTTTTTAAAGGTTTCTCTTTTCCCCATGGGGTTTTTGAGTTTTAATCCTTGAGGGCTTGAAGTGCATGTTTGAACACTTGTTGCTTCATAAATAAACATGTTAATTTTTACCCATTTTGTGTGTTTTTCTTTATATGTGGAATTGGGACAACTGAGCTGTTTCAGGGACCGTTTTTGGTTCTGATATTCGGATGGCTGCCATCACCTCAAACCAAATAGTTCAATTCGTTTATTCTTTTGAATCATGTTTGACAACACATTACAATGTTTGTACACTTTTCAGATTTGAATAAAGATTTACCAAAAGTAGACTGGGGACATTTTCTGTGGAATGTGTACAATCTCAGTACAGTATGTATTCAGTATAATAGATACATTCTCAGTACTATATATATTCAGTGGAATAGGTACATTCTCAGTGGGATAAAAAAAATGTTGTTGCCTCAACAAACTTTTACAAAATATGGAATTCAAGGAAGGAGTAAAATCACTGATCGATTGTACGATTTTGTAGCTGATGAGCCAGTCAATGACTGTCCACCATACAACAACCCAACATGTGTTACACCTTACACAAAGGTCACAGTGACTACATTTTCACCCCATGTGTGTGAGCATTGACTTTGTCTTTTTAGCTCTCCTCTCCTTTCCATCCTCTCATCTTAGTTTCTCCTCTCTCCTTCCTCTCCCTTCTCTTCCTCCTCTCTCCAATCTCTGCTCTCCTTTCTAGCTCATCTAGGATTGTGTTAATTATTGTCGTGCCTACACATTACGTGTGTTGACATTACATAGGTACTATTTAGATTATTTTAGTCTAATATTTGAACTACTTTAAGTGAAATGTAGGTAGTTCAGAATATACCCTTTTGACACATGTTTGCTGTAGGCTACTACCTGTGCCCTGGCACTTACAAGTAGCAGTCCCATAATCAGTGTTGTAGCGATACCCAGTGGTGGGAATGGGGAATCACCACAGACTCCCTTCATGAATATAAAATAGTTGATTTAAACAAATAAGCTGTATTCCTCACACATTATGCCACACAAACCATTTGTAAAATATATAGAAGGAGCAACTTAAAAGTCCAGCCAAATGCTGTTTTCCTTTAGGTACTGCTCACAAATCAAAATAACTTAATTCAAACATATACAGCCATCACAACACCCAATGGTGTCCTTTACGCTGGGGACATGTCCTCACCACTCTTTGAAATGGCGGATTTTGTCCCCATCATAATTTGTTGAATACATTCAAAACAATAGATTAATGTTCTAAACTTTATTCTTTCAGTTGATTCTATTTTGTCATATTTTAGGCCAGCGATATTGGATATTGTATCACCGGGCTGATGTGCAATGCCTACTTTACCGCCAGGAGGCGCACTAGTCCTTTAAATGGTAGAAATTCACTCCGTCGACTGGTTCATTACACAAACTGTAGCCTATAACATATTTACATAGTATATATTAAGCTCTATCTTAGAGTACATCTAATTGGACTATTTAATATCATGACACATGATTTTTGATATTTTGTTGCATTTTATGGCATGATTAAGGTATAAACTACAGCCACGTGCCACTTATGAATTAATGATGTCCTTAATTATCTCACGTGGGCTACTTAGAGCAGGTGCCGTTTAAAAACGTGCATCACGTCGTCGTTCGCAGATAGAACGCCGTCCATATTCGCGGTGATGTAGACTTTACGGTAAAAGGGGGGGGGGGGGGGGGGGGGGATTGGCGCGTCGGGCACGGCGCATGAGTCAGACACGCCCATCTCTCCGTCTCTCACGTCAGGGGTCCCCGACACTACCGAAGCAAACCACACGGCTCCCCATGTCGCTTCAGTTGTTCCCACCACCACATCGAGGGAGAAGGAGCAAGGTGTCTTTATTATCTTTCTGTATTCTTTTTTTTATTTTTATTTAATGGGGGGGGCGACGCTGGTCGACCGTTGGAGCTTTAAGAAAAACACGAGCCAAGACAGAACGGGAAACAGACCAAAAACCAAACCTGTGTGGACCTAGGATTAAAGATTACACGCAGGAGAAGTAGAGAGAGAGAGAGAGAGAGAGAGAGAGAGAGAGAGTGTGTGTGTGTGGGTGGGTGGGTGGGTGGGTGGGTGGGTGGGTGGGTGGGTGGGTGGGTGGTGTGTTTACGTTGCATGAACAGATGCCTTGTTCCACTTAGCGGCAGTAGCACTGGCGCTGGTGATGGTTCACAAGTTCACCATATCATCATGACATACTTTTTTTTACAAGCGCGCTCACGAAGTGATGCCTGTATGGACATGTGCAGGAGACATTGGACATTTTGCTGATTTTATTTCAACACGGTTACCCGGGTAGTTGACTCATCTTCACTAGTTTAGTCTACTAGCCCTTAATTAATTAATGAGAGAGAGAGAGAGAGAGAGAGAGAGAGAGAGAGAGAGAGAGAGAGAGAGAGAGAGAGAGAGAGAGAGAGAGAGAGAGAGAGAGAGAGAGAGAGAGAGAGAGAGAGAGAGAGAGAGAGAGAGAGAGAGAGAGATGAAAAGGGTGTGGGACCCCGGGGACAAGTGGATTCTTGTTTTGGATTGGTCAGGCTTATGATTATCGCCATTGTTCAATTAGGAGTGAGGTCACTCCTAACTGTAGATATCCTGCCTCAATAACATCACATGGCTTCTAAGATCTCCGCCCCCCTGACCATCAGCACAGGAGCCCCCCAGGGCTGTGCTCTAAGCCCCCCTCCTCTACTCCCTATACACCCATGACTGCGTGGCCACACACAGCTCCAACACGGTGATCAAGTTTGCAGATGACACGACAGCCTGATCACCGACGGCGATGAGGCGGCCTATAGGAATGAAGTCTCAAGGCCCGGACCAGCAGACTACGGGACAGCTTCTTCCACCTGCTGCCTGTCTGTCTGTCTGCCCGTCTGTCTGGCTGCCTGTCTGCCTGCTGCCTGTCTGCCTGTCTGTCTGCCCGTCTGTCTGTCTGTCTGTCTGTCTGGCTGCTTGTCTGCCTGCTGCCTGTCTGTCTCTCTGCCTGTCTGCCTGCTGCCTGTCTGCCTGTCTGTCTGCCTGCTGCCTGTCCCTAATCCATTGCACTATTGCTCTTCTTCTTCTTCTTATAATTATTACTGTTGCTATTCTATTTTTATAAAATTTTCTATTTGTTTAAATGATATTGTGTTTTATAGATATTATAACTTCTTTCTGCTGCTAGGCCGAGGAGCCAGAACAAAGTAATTGTACTGCTGTCTACTTGTATATGACACGTGACGATAAAGAATATTGAATATTGAATCACAATCACAAAGTATGGAACATAGCCAGTGGGTTCAGAGGTCAAATCAAAGTGCAGAGCGTCTGAATTACCAAGAAGGGAGCTATAATGGTTCTGTTGGACCGGTCCTGTTCGGAACAAGAGGAGTACCATACGCTGTTGCATGGATTCTTGGTAAAGAAAAGAAACCCTTCAGATTATTTTAATTGTTTTTTAACTCTCTTACATTGCTTATATAATATGTGTGTGTGTATGTGTATTTGTATGTGTATGTGTGTGTGTATGTGTGTGTGTGTCTGCCTTTCTGAATACCTTCCTGTAAAGGGTGTTACAAGAGGAAGAAAAACGATGACTCATTGAAGAGAACTGAAGAAAGAAAAGAACCCTAATTATAGAAACATAACCCATTACAAAACACACACACACACTCCGCCCCCCCCCCCCCCCCCCCCCCCCCCCCCCCCCCCCCCCCCCCCCCCCCCCCCCCCCCCCCCCCCCCACCCCCCCCCCCACCCCCCCCCCCCCTCCCCCCCCCCCCACCCCTCCCCCCACACCCCCCCCCCACCCCCCCCCCCCCCCCCCCCCCCCCCCCCCCCCCCCCCCCTACCCCCCCCCCCCCCACCCCCCCCCCCCCCCCCCCCCCCCCCCCCCCCACACCCACCCACAGCGCTGCTTGCGCCTCTACTTCCAACTCTGACTGAATCCGCTGTCTGCTGCTCTCATAGCTCTGCTGCTCGTGTGTGCACTGTGCGCGTGCACGCCGGGGCGAGTTCCTGCAGCGAGCGTAGCGGCAATAAACACACCTTTTCTCTTTCTTTTTTTGTTGAATATTCGGATCGGGGCTGGATAAATAGTATTCGGGGGAAGTGCCGGACATTTCATGTAGGCTATGCCGTCTAGGCTTCGCCTTGTGGCCTTGTCCCGTGCTCGTACTCGTGTGCACTGAGAATGTCTCCAACTGCTGAAAGCATAGCGTGGAGGAAGAGCGCTGCCCTGCGCCACACAACATCCACGGTGCCGTGGGAAATGTGGGCGGGGCCTACGCTGATTGGCACATTGTTTACATGTTCAGTGCATGCGAGTGTGCGCAAATAAGACGAAGCCTAGACGGCTACGCCTACAATCATATAACTAGTTATAATAACTTATTGTTAATTAGATGTCATTCTCCACCTGTCCACCAGATGTCCTTAGACTTGTTCCCTCACCTCACAGATCCTTCCGCTCCCATGTGCGATCACTTCATCCCCCTCACCTGAGCATCCTTGTCAATCTTCCCACCTGCACCTCATTCCCTGATCATTCTCTCCCCATCTATACAAGTTCACTTCCTTTGCCATGTCGGTTTGTTATGTTTGTCATGTCCCTTTGTCATTGTGGTCTCTCCGTTGTTAGGCTTTTCCAAGGCAGTTTGTGGAACTGAGATTTTTGAGTTGTCTTTATTCAGCCTTTTGTGTTTCATTTCCCGAGTTCTAGTTTGCATTTGGATCCAACCATTTTTGTTCCTGCTGCCCCGCCAGCGCTGGTCGCTGACAGTATTTGAATATGTAAACTACTAGAGAATTACAGAAATTTGTGTCATGGAAAAATGCCCTAGCCTACTACGCCAGCTGCATGTCTATTGTTTTTTAGCCACACATGCGCTTTGCCTCCACATAAACTGGGTTTCCCCTTGGGATAAGAATTGCCCAAAAACACAAATGTTTATCAGATTGAACTGGTCTAACCGGTCTAAGTCTAATCATTTCTTCTTTATTATATATTACAGGTTTTGTTTTGCAACGCTGGTGAGAATACACACTATGTCTTGAGATATCTTGTTGTTGGAGAGTAGAGGAGAGAAGGAGAGAGATGCAAGGGGAGAGAAGGAGATCAGAGTAGAGGAGTCAGATTACATGAGAGGAGAGAGATTAGAGGAGAGAATAGGAGGGAGACTGGGAGAGGAGAATGAGATGAGGGTAGAGGAGGAGAGAGTTTAGAGAAGAGGAGGGAGATTATGGGAGAGGAGAAGGAGATGAGAGTGAGAGGAGAGGGAGATTAGAGAAGAAGAGGGAGATAGGGGCAGAGGTGGAAAGGAGAAGAGGGAGATGAGGGGAGAGATGAACTAAAGAGGGGAGGGTGACAAGAGATGAGATATTTGGCACAATTCAATGCATGGGAATAAATGTGATTTCTTTCTCGTAATACAAAGCCAACAAATGTTTCTTTATTTGGCTATAGGATATCAAAGGCTAGTTTATCGTCATACTATGCATTTTGAGAGATCCTGGTTGAATTCATTAAAAAGTTGTAAAACAGTGAATATTAATGAGTTTTGGGCAGACATTGGAATAACCCTCAATGTTGTACACTGTGCAACATTGGGATCGTTTCCGATGCTAGTTGCTCAACTCAAAATGACAACACTCTGTAAAAGGCTAATGTAAAGCATGTCACCAGCAACTTCAAATTAATAAAAATGTGACATGAATGTTTGCATAACCACCAACAAACACACAACCACACCCACACATGAAAAGACACACACAGCTTGTGGAAAATCCCTGAATTAATTAGAATTATTACTTCAAATAAAAAGCCTTTGCTTCGGTGGGAAATAAGGCTGGCATGTAATGTTCAAGTCACTCACAGGAAGGAGTGTGTGTGTTGTGTGTGTGCGCACTTATTTCTGTGTGTAGTAGTTGCATACAAGCTGATAAAAACACCATGTGGCTGAAGGTTCTTCTGAATCCATTTTTGGAGCAGTTATCACTAAATAATTTGATCAGTAATCAAATTAGCTTTATAAGAGACACACAAAGGGGTTGTGTGTGTGTGTGTGTGTGTGTGCTCAAGTGTTTACGTGCAAGGTTCTGTGAGGGCATATGTGTGTTTCAGTCAGTTCTTTGTGAGTTACTCGTTTGTCCCTGAGCTGCCTCTTGAATCATACAAAGGTTACATCAGACGGACAGCTTTTGCATAGGCGGTACAAAATCTGCGATATATTTGCATGCATTACAAAACAACTTGCCTTCAGAGACTTCAAGACTTGACAGAGTGAGCGATGTTTCTTTACCAACACCTAGGGTGCTGGGGGGAGAGGGCAGCTACGAGCTACCACAGACTGTAAAGGCTACTGAGTTAGCGGGAGCCAGTACACAATATACACACACGTTGTGTGTATATTACGCAGGTTGTGGTTTGGTTCCTACAATGCACTAGATCCTCATAAAAGGGTTAATTTACTTCCTAGCGAAAGGAAAGGGTGTAACTACCCAGCTCTATGGAAGAGCCCGTTAGCGTTGCTGCTAGCATCCTGATAGCTAGGCGGAGGAGATGTTAAGAGCTCATTTGACAAATGTTACAAAACAACAACAAATAGTTACAAATGCATTAATAAGTCACCATCTGTCAAGGCTTCACCTTGGTGACCACAGTGTGTTTCGTAGCTGAAACGTGGTGTTTTGTGTTTAAAGACGATGGTGATTCACTTACTGACGATGGTATAGGTTGTTTATTCATCCATTGACAAGTTTAGTCAAAAGTGACAATATCACATTCTTTTTTGTGGTCTTTCTCCCTTTCTTGGTGTGTGTGTGTGTTTGCGGTGTCAATCCATTCATTCTGCCAGCTATCTGATTGCTATTCATCCCATTCACCTGCTCTCCACCTCCACCTCATCAGCTCTGCAGTATATCTACCCCGGTTGTTCCCTCACTCATCCCCAGATCGTTGTTTCAACCACTGTGGTTAGATTCATAGCACCCGCTCCTTGACTTGTGCACTCAGGTTGATTTCTCTCGTGGACCTTTTTCTGCCTGCCTGCTCATCTGCCTGCCTGCTCATCTCCCTGGCTCACCTCTCAGTTCTGTCCTCCGCCATTGCCTTTCCACCTCCTGGTTTGCCTGCCGTTCTCACCCCCCCCCCCCCCCCCCCCCCCCCCCCCCCACCCCCCCTTACCCCTACAACAAACCCCTTTGCATTTATTTAAATTTCCTTGTCGCTGTCTGCGTTTGGGTCCGCCTCTACTGACCGTAGCAGGTTTTGGACTTACAATGTTTCCCCCAACAGCGACCGCATCTAAGTGGTTGACGTTTCCAGTCTGACTTCCGTTGGTCTTGCGTTATTATGCAACGATACCCAGCAGCGTTTAGCACTCAGAACCTCTTTGGCGCAGCTGCCATCGCCGATGCAGTCTGGTTGGACAGCACTACCCCGAGTCACATGATGCAGCTATTGTATGAGGTTAGAGCCTGGGAGATGAGCCTTACATAACTACCAGTGTTAACTCAATATTAAATAACAACCATAATAGCAAATATAACCTGTGCACACAGGAAGAGGGTTGTTTGTAAGACTGTAGACAAAAAGTACCAGCCTCAGGCAAAGTCAAGTCAATTGTTTTTGTATAGCTCTTAATCATAGTTAAAGTGGCAAATCACCAGTCACTCAGCACAGTGTCTCTAGTTTTGCTCCGGTGCTCTCTTAACTCCAGAAAGAAGAGGAGAACACACATAAACACATTTGAAGTAGCCCACACAGTGCATGAATGTGCCCAAAGCCAGGCTGTGAAAGTTGAAACGTCAGTGAACTGTGTGTCTGCGGGGGCGGGGACAGGTGTTAGGGGAGGAGCCAGGTGTTAGGTGAAGAGCCAGGTGTAAGGGGAGGAGCCAGGTGTTAGGGGCGGAGCCAGGTGTTAGGTGAAGAGCCAGGTGTTAGGGGAAGAGCCAGGTGTTAGGGGCGGAGCCAGGTGTTAGGGGAAGAGCCAGGAGATAGGGGAGGAGCATGTGTTGGGGGAAGAGCCACGTGTTAGGGGCGGAGAGGAGAGGATGTCTTGTTCAGGAAATGAAACTTAAGGTTCATAGAAACCAAAGTCACCCGACGTGGAAGCAGTTCTCTTGTTCAGGTGAAAAATAAAACGCATTTTGGAACAAATAGTCTGACAGACAGAAACCACAACAAGGTGAGTAAAACAGCACAACTTTTGAGGGAAGTTAAAACCTCTCTTCCTGTAATGGAATAAGAACATAAATGTAATTGCTCAATACAAAAACCTTGTCGTCTGTGTCTAGGAATGGCCTCTGCTACTACCTGGTCTGAAGAGAGCTTTTCATGTCCCATCTGTCTGGATGTTTTCAGCAGCCCAGTTTCCACAACATGTGGACACAACTTCTGCAGAACCTGTATTACAAAGTTCTGGGATGACCAAGTCCAGTACAAATGTCCTGTTTGCAACACGCTGTTCCAGACAAGACCTGATGTACAGGTCAATACCTTAATATCAGAGATGGTTGATCAGTTTAGAAGTTCTGTACAAGTCAAAGAGCAGCCTTGTGTTGAACCAGGAGAAGTTCCCTGTGACGTCTGTACTGGGACCCAGCTGAAGGCTGTGAAGTCCTGCCTAGTGTGTTTTATCTCTTACTGCCAAACCCATCTGGAGCCACATCAGAGAGTCGCAGTCCTGAAGAAACATCGGCTGGTCGAGCCTATGGACCGTCTGGAAGACAGGATGTGTAAGAAACACGACCGACTTCTGGAGCTCTTCTGCCAGACTGAACAGGTGTGTGTATGTCAGTTCTGCACAGAGACAGACCACAAGTCCCATCCTGTTGTACCTCTAAAGGAGGAATATGAAGTGAAGACGGCCCAGCTGGGGAAGATAGAGTCTGAAGTTCAGCAGATGATGGGAAAACTAAAGATTAAGGAGATTAAAGACACGGCCCAGCTGGTGAAGATAGAGTCTGAAGTTCAGCAGATGATGAGAAAACTAAAGATTAAGGAGAATAAAGACACGGCTCAGAGAGGGACAGTAGGGTTAGGTAGAGGGACAGTAGGGTTAGGGAGAGGGACAGTAGGGTTAGGTAGAGGGACAGTATGGTTAGGGGGATGGACAGTAGGGTTAGGGAGAGGGAAAGTAGGGTTAGGTAGAAGGACAGTAGGGTTAGCGAGAGGGACAGTAGGGTTAGGTAGAGGGACAGTAGGGTTAGGGAGAGGGAAAGTAGGATTAGGTAGAGGGACAGTGGGGTTAGGTAGAAGGACAGTAGGGTTAGGGAGAGGGAAAGTAGGGTTAGGTAGAGGGACAGTAGGGCTAGGGAGGAGGACAGTAGGGTTAGGGAGAAGGAAAGTAGGATTAGGTAGAGGGACAGTAGGGTTAGGGAGAGGGACAGTAGGGTTAGGGAGAAGGAAAGTAGGATTAGGTAGAGGGACAGTAGGGTTAGAGAGAGGGACAGTAGGGTTAGGGAGAGGGACAGTAGGGTTAGGTAGAGGGACAGTATGGTTAGGGGGAGGGACAGTAGGGTTAGGGAGAGGGAAAGTAGGGTTAGGTAGAAGGACAGTAGGGTTAGCGAGAGGGACAGTAGGGTTAGGTAGAGGGAAAGTAGGGTTAGGGAGAGGGAAAGTAGGATTAGGTAGAGGGACAGTAGGGTCAGGTAGAAGGACAGTAGGGTTAGGTAGAGGGACAGTAGGGTTAGGTAGAGGGACAGTAGGGTTAGGGAGAGGGACAGTAGGGTTAGGGAGAGGGAAAGTAGGATTAGGTAGAGGGACAGTAGGGTTAGGGAGAGGGACAGTAGGGTTAGGGAGAGGGACAGTATGGTTAGGGAGAGGGACAGCATGGTTAGGTAGAGGGACAGTAGGGTTAGGTAGAGGGACAGTAGGGCTAGGGAGAGGGACAGTAGGGTTAGGGAGTAGGGTTAGGGAGAGGGACAGTAGGGTTAGGTAGAGGGACAGTAGGGTTAGGTAGAGGGACAGTAGGGTTAGGTAGAAGGACAGTAGGGTTAGGTAGAGGGACAGTAGGGATAGGGAGAGGGTTGTGCTGTGCATCCTCAGACAGCACAGCTGTCTGAGGATGGAAAACAAGTACATCATGGAGGTGTATGGTATGAACTCCCAGACAACCCTAAGAGATTTACACTGAAGCTAAATGTTCTCACGAGGCAGAGCTTCTCCTCAGGAAGATTTTACTTTGAGGTCCAGGTTAAAGATAAGACTGCATGTTGTTTAGGAGTGGTCAGAGAGTCCATCAACAGAAAAGGTCAGATCATATTGACCCCTGAGAAAGATTACTGGACTCTTTACTTCAGAAAGGATACGTTTATATTTAATGATAACCCTGCTGTCCGTCTCCCTCTGAGAGCTGAGCTCCAGAAGGTGGGGGTGTTTGTTGATTATGATGAGGGTCTGGTCTCCTTCTATGATGTGGAAGCCAGGGTTCATATCTACTCTGCTACTGGCTGCACCTTTAGTGAGCCTCTCTATCCATTCCTCTGCCCATGTCGCTATGTTTATAAAGGTAAAAACTCTGCCCCCCTGATCATCTCACCTGTCAATCAAACAGACTAGGACCTTTGTTTGATAATGAAATAATCAAACAACCAAAACCACTAATGTTGTTTCCTGCATGGGAATCTCTACTATGTTGATCTGAGAGAACTGCATTAATGTTGTACTGCTTTCCTTTGACTAGAAGGAATTCATTCGGAAAAGAACCCTGACTATTGTAAAATATAACCCATGATACATGATTCGATTACATATACTATATTGATCAATATCTGATTACTGCTGAATGTTTTTTGTACATTTAACAATATTAAATTGTAAACATTTTTAGGTGCATGTTAAAAATCTCTAGTTTCTTAAACAAAACGAGTATATTAGTTTACACTTCTGAAATATGAATGACATCAAATGTTTGTACACTTTATTTCAATAAAAATTACAAAAGGTAGAATATGGTCATTTTCTGTGGAATATGTACATTCTCTACAAGATGTATTTAGTAGAATAGGTACAATCTCTACAATATGTATTTAGTAGAATAGGTACATTCTCTACAATATGTATTCAGTAGAATAGGTACATTCTCTACAATATGTATTCAGTAGAATAGCTACATTCTCCTTACTCTTCCTCACTCTCTCTCCCTCCTTTCCTCATTCTTTCCCTCCTCTCACTCTCTCCCACCCTCTCTCCTTCCCTCTCAGTGTCTCTCCTGTCTTCACCTCTCCCTCTTTCCCTCCCTCCCCCTCTCTACCTCTCCCCCTCGCTCTCTCCCTATTTCTCTCTCTCTCTCTCTCTCTCTCTCTCTTGCTCTATACTCCCCTCTCTCTCCCCCTCGCTCTCTCTCCCTCCCTCTCTCTCTTGCTCTATCCTCCCCTCTCTCTCCCCCTCCCTCTCTCCTTCCCTCTCAGTCTCTCTCCTCTCTCCACCTCTCTTTCCCTCCCTTCCTGTCTCTCTCTGCCACCTTCCCTCTCTCTCCCTTTATCTCTCTCGCTCTATCCTCCGCTCTCTCTGCCTCTCTTTCTCTCTCCCTCCCTCTCTCCTACAGTGAAGCTGACTGTCATCGATGTATGTCAACAGCATTGGGCCTGTGTCTTCCAATCTAAATGTTCAGTTAAAGTTAATATCTCTCTCCATCTCTGTCCCTTCTCCTCTTGTTACTGTTTTTTTAAACCTTTACAATTCCAAATGATTACAGCAAGTAGAAAATATTGACAATGTGAAGTGTTGTTGCAAATTAGATGACTGGTGGCTGGCTCGATTAAAGGCTAAGACAAATGGATATCCATAATTTATTTCATACACTGCAGCACATAAAAGACACCGTTTCAAAGGCAACCCTACGCAGAGCAGAGCTCTCAAGAAAAAGCGCCCTGAATAGAGGGAAGCCCTTTTTTTAATAGAGTGGAGCAAACAACATCTCAGAATTGACACTAGATGGCGCCATTTGACTATCTATATTGGGTTCGATGCACAGTTAAAGCCGGACACCTGGTTTTGGGAGAGGATAAACAGTCAAGGCCAGACACAGACATTGAGAAGAGGATATGCAGTCAAGAACAGATACATTGTTTTGGAATAGGAGCTTGCTCAGGAGTTTCTCACATGAGAACAGAGCACAATGCAGGAATACAGGAGAAACAGACAGCTGTGGGGAGGTAGATAGTTGAAAAGATAGATAGGACACTATAGTGTGAACATCAAAACGAATTAGTTTAAGCGTGCTGACCTCGGAATGGGGCCTTGAGTCGTTTTCCATCACAGGATCCAAACGGAAACTTCCAACAGCAAAGCGTCACGTTATCAAAAGCAACATTCACGAAGCGCAGTGCAAACATTGGCTTGTAGCGACAACTGCTACATGTGATGAATGGTCCAAACAACAGAGAGCCATACTTCTAGGTCTGTGAATGGACTGTACCACTTTGGAGACGGTGAGAGGAACAGGACTGTGTTGAGAAACAAACAGGCTGCTACCTCCGCCATGTCCTACACAATATGCTTTTGAATGGGAGTGTTTCTGACTTGGTTCATGCTGGACTGAACCACATCTAAACCAAGGCATTTCACTGTTTTGCTCATAGTAAAGAAGATGTGTCTGTTGGATGATCTATTCAATTCAAGGTGGTGTTGGCGAGAATTGTTTGATTGTGTTATCATTTTTACCCCACCCAAACATACAGTTAGATTGAATTATAATGTCAACCTAACTCAAGCGTCCTAGTTGGATAATATCAACCCCACCTGAAGCTAAACTCCAACGTCCTACACTTGTGTTTAAATGTCATCACAAGTGTAGTGACAACCAGTGTCTCCAATCCTGTAACTGAGTCATTCAGTCACTGGTGAAAGGGTTAATACATTTTAACAAACCTACCTTGAATTAACTTTTCATTATGTCTTGTGTTCATTTAGTGGATTTTGTATCTGTTTGGTCTCTATCGTCTGTTCACTTGGTACATATACATGTGATTAAGGAGAAGGTAAGGGTTAGACAGTGTATACAGAGACATGTGATTAAGGAGCATGTAGGGGTTAGACAGTGAACACATACATGTGATTAAGGAGCAGGTAGGGGTTAGACAGTGTATACAGATACATGTGATTAAGGAGCAGGTATGGGTTAGACAGTGTATACAGATACATGTGATTAAGGAGCAGGTAGGGGTTAGACAGTGAACACAGATACATGTGATTAAGGAGCAGGTAGGGGTTAGACAGTGTATACATGTGATTAAGGAGCAGGTAGGGGTTAGACAGTGTATACAGATACATGTGATTAAGGAGCAGGTAGGGGTTAGGGGGCATCTTGCTCTATAGGATGCTCCAGGTTAGGCTGTGGACATTGGGGATCAAACCCAGTACAATGGTCATTCACTACAACTGAACTCCCACTCCTGAGGGAGGACTCTGCTCTCGCTGGAGTGGGAGTTCATTTGTACAAAATCTATTTTACATTCACAAATGTCGATATGTTTACCTTTGACATGTGAACACATGTTATGTGTATGTACGACAATAATTAACACAATCCTAGATGAGCTAGAAAGGAGAGCAGAGGTAAGAGAGAGGAGGAAGAGAAGAGGATGGAGAGGAGAGGAGAGCTGACAAGACAAAGTCACGGTACTCACACACACAGGGGGAGAATCTTTACATGTAGTCACTGTGACCTTTGTGTAAGGTGTAATACATGTTGGGTTGTATGGTGGAGATTAAGTCATTTACTGGTTCATCAACTACAAACTTTTGCAATACTACAGTGATTTTAAATGTTCCATCAATCTTGAAAAGATCAAAATAGGGGTTCGAGGCAAACTTTTTGTCTTTACTACAGAGAGCCTTCTGCCAGGATGCATCACCGCCTGGCATGGGAACTGCTCTGCCCTCAACCTCAAAGCACTGCAGAGGATCGGTCAGCCCAGCGCATCAGTGGATGTGAGCTGCTCTCCATCCAGGACATTTACAACGGACGGTGTGTCAAAAAAGAGGGAGAGAGGGGGGAGGATAGAGTGAGAGAGCGGGAGGGAGAGGGAGAGAAAGGGAGAGAGGGGGCAGGATAGCGCGAGAGTGAGGGAGGGAGAGAGAGGGGAAGATAGAGGGAGGGAGAGGGAGAGAGAGGGGAGGATAGAGAGAGAGAGAGGGAGACTGAGGGAGAGGGATAGAGAGGGGAGGGAGAAGGAGAGAGGGGAGGATAGAGCGAGATAGAGAGTGGGATGGTGGGAGAGAGAGGGGGGCAGAGAGAGAGAGGAGGAGAGAGAGAAAGAGAGAGGAGAGGGAAGGAGGCAGAGGAAGAGAGTGGGAGTAAGATATTATTCAGTTATTCAGGATGTGTGTGTGTGTGTGTGTGTGTGTGTGTGTGTGTGTGTGTGTGTGTGTGTGTGTATATGTGTGTGTGTGTGTGTGTGTGTGTGTGTGTGTGAACTACTAGTCCTACATTGGGCCAGATGTTAGAATACAGTGGTTCTCCTTGTCATACAAAGACCTAGTAGAGTTTAGGTTTTGTTTCGTAATGTTTCATTTAACTCTTTTTTCAGTTGTCACGGGATTGCCCACCTCTCTCTTTGATACTCCTGGAATAGTTAGGAGGTATGTGTGTGTGTGTGTGTGTGTGTGTGTGTGTGTGTGTGTGTGTGTGTGTGTGTGTGTGTGTGTGTGTGTGTGAGTGAGAGAGACAGAGAAAGAATCAAATACATGAAGAATCCAGCCCAACAACAACAATCATATGGTAAATATGCTGATCTGTATCAAACTCAAATCAAATTTCTGCACAAAACAGAGAGGACAGAGAGGCAAAAACAACTTTATTTTAGTATTTTTAAAGCCCATTGCAGTATTCTTGTATATTTATAGGCTACTGCTCGTTAAAACTGTCTCTAACATTGCTTATATATATAGTTTGTGTGTGTCTGCCTTTCTGAATACCTGCCTGTAAAGGGTGTACCAAGAGGACGAAATATGATAACCCAACCAGATGACTCAGTGAAGAGAAATGAAGGAAGAAAATAACCCTGCCTAATTATAGAAACATAACCTACTACAACCCCCCCCCCCTACACACAAACACACACACAGCGCCACTAAGCTGGGGTCTATTTGCTACTCTGACTGAATCTGCTGTCTGCTGTTCTCATAGCTCTGCTGCTCATGTGTGCACTGTGCGCGTGCACGCCGGGGCGAGTTCCTGCAGCGAGCGTAGCGGCAATAAACACATCTTTAATTTATTGTTGTGTTTAACATTGGATCGGGGCTGGATAAACAGTATGCGGGGAATCCCCGCAAACCAGGGTCGATCAACATCAATGAATCCCAGTTACAGTCGCAAATAACCACTACATCACCACAGTGTCTCTCGGTTTGCACCGGCTCTCTTCTAACTCCACAGAGAAGAGGAGAACACACATCAACGCCTTTCAAGGAGCCTTCACGTGCGGGAACGCCCCACAGTCAGAGTGGGAAGTTGAACTGTGGTGAAATGTGTGTCCGTGGGGGCGGAGCCAGGAGTTAGGGGAGGAGCCAGGAGTTAGGGGAGGAGAGGAGAGGACGTGTTGTTCAGGAAACGAAACTTAATGTTCACAGAAACCCGACTTGGAAGCTGTTCTCTCTTTAAGGAGAATAATAAACACATTTTGGGACAAAAGGTCTGACAGACAGTAACCACAACAAGGTGAGTAAAACAACACAACTTTAGAACCTCTCTTCTCTTTTTGGAATTAGAAAAAGAATGGAATTGCTCAATACTTAAACCTTGTAGTCTGTGTCTAGGAATGGCCTCTGCTACTTCCTGGTGTGAAGAGAACTTTTCATGTCCCATCTGTCTGGATGTGTTCAACAGCCCAGTCACCACACCATGTGGACACAACTACTGCAGAATCTGTATTACAACGTTCTGGGATGACCAAGTCCAGTACAAATGTCCTGTTTGCATTGAGCTTTTCCACACAAGACCTGATCTGCGGGTCAATACCTTCATATCAGAGATGGTTGATCAGTTTAGAAGTTCTGTACGAGTCACAGAGCAGCCTTGTGTTGAACCAGGAGAAGTTCCCTGTGACGTCTGTACTGGGACCCAGCTGAAGGCTGTGAAGTCCTGCCTAGTGTGTTTTACCTCTTACTGCCAAACCCACCTGGAGCCACATCAGAGAGTCACAGGCCTGAAGAGACATCGGCTGGTCGACCCTATGGACCGTCTGGAAGACAGGATGTGTAAGAAACACGACCGACTTCTCGAGCTCTTCTGCCAGAATGAGCAGGTGTGTGTGTGTCTGTTCTGCACAGAGGGTGACCACAAGTCCCATCCTGTTGTACCTCTAAAGGAGGAATATGAAGTGAAGACGGCCCAGCTGGGGAAGATGGAGTCTAAAGTTCAGCAGATGATCCAGGAGAGACAACGAAAGATACAGGAGATTAAAGCCACAGTAGATCACAGCAAAGCAGACGCAGACAGAGAGATAGCCGATGGTGTGCAGGTCCTCACTGCTCTGAAGCGCTCGATTGAAAAGTGTCAGGATGATCTCAACCAAATGGTTAAAGAGAGACTGAAATCCACAGAGAAACAAGCTGAAGGCCTCATCAAAGAGCTGGAGCAGGAAATAGAAGATCTGACCAATAGAAGCTCAGAGGTGAAGCAGCTCTCACAGACTGAAGACCACCTCTACTTCCTCCAGACCTTCAGATCCCTGAAGGATCCTCCACCCACCAGGGAATGGACAACGGTGGAGGTCCGTCCTCCGTCATACGTAGGGACCTTGAGGAGATCCCTGGATCAGCTGCAGGAGACACTGAACATGGAGATGAAGAAGCTCTGGATCCTGAGACAGCTCATCCCCATCTCATCCTGTCTGAGGATGGGAAACAAGTCCATGATGGAGGTGTAGAGAAGAAACTCCCAGACAACCCTAAGAGATTTACACGGTATCTATTTGTTCTCGCGAGGCAGAGCTTCTCCTCAGGGAGATTTTACTTTGAGGTCCATATTAAAGACAAGACTGCATGGTTTTTAGGAGTGGCCAGAGAGTCCATCAACAGAAAAGATGTGATCAGTTTTTCCCCTAAGAATGGCTCCTGGACTCTTTTCTTAGACAACGATCGGTTGATATTTAGTGATAACCCTGCTGTCCATCTCCCTCAGAGAGCTGGGCTCAAGAAGGTGGGGGTGTTTGTTGATTATGATGAGGGTCTGGTCTCCTTCTATGATGTGGAAGCCAGAGTTCATATCTACTCTGCTACTGGCTGCACCTTTAGTGAGCTTCTCTATCCATTCCTCGGTCCATGTCTCTATAATTATGAAGGTAAAAACTCTGCCCCCCTGATCATCTCACCTGTCAATCAAACAGACTAGGACCTTTTGTTTGATAATAAAATAATCAAACGACCAAAACCACTAATGTTGTTTCATGAATTATAATATCTACTACGTGAGATCTGAGAGAACTGCATTAATGTTGTACTGCTTTCATTTGACAAGAAGGAATTCATTCGGAAAAGAACCCTGACTATTGTAAAATATAACCCATGATACGTGATTCGATTACATATACTATATTGATCAATATCTGATTACTGCTGAATGTTTTTTATACATTTAACAATATGAAATTTAGAAACATTTGCAGGTGCATGTTAAAAATCTCTAGTTTCTTAAACAAAACCAGGATATTAGTTTATACTCCTGAAATATGAATGACATCAAATGTTTGTACACTTTTTTATTTCAATAAAAATGTACAAAAGGTATAATGGGGTAATTTTCTGTGGAATAGTTACATTCTCTACAATTACTCAGTAGAATAGGTACATTCTCTGCAATATGTATTCAGTAGAATAGGTACATTCTCTGCAATATGTATTCAGTAGACTAGGTACATTCTCAGTACAAGATGTATTCAGTAGAATAGCAACATTCTCAGTACAATAATTTGTCACTAGAATATGTACATTCTTAGGTTACAAATTCCCCGACTGTTTAACATTCTCAGTCACCTACAATCAAAGTTGATTTATTTTAGGAGCATCGGTGTCTGTACCAAGAAGCGATTTTGAAATACATAACAAACATACATTCACGCAATGATCAATACAATTGATCACTTGACAATTTTATATTATGTGTAGGATGGCCGAGCGGTCTAAGGCGCACCGTTCAGGTCTCAGTTCTCCTCTGGACGTTTCAAATCCCACTTCTGACAGAAACTTGAGGACGGCTAAGGACGCTCACCATCTGATGTCCTTTTTGATAGCAAAAGACAACGAAGTTTTTAGTTGCATCAGCTAGATATTTTCAGAGAGGTGACTCACACACTGAGTTGCACAATGTATTTATAGATCAGTATATCCCCGCTGACCTTACTTTCCCCACGTTTTGTCATCACCCACATCCAACCCGTTGTGTTCCTAGCATCTCCGCCTCCCTGTTGTTTTGTGTGTGTTTGTGTGTGTGTGTCTTTGTGTGTGTGGGCTTTTTTCTCAGCCACGTAGGAAGTTCTGTTGTTGCTCGATTTGTTGCTTTTTCCCCTCTCTGACAAGTATCGTGTGGTAAATAATGTGTATTCCATAAAGTAAATAATTGATTATGAGTGTTTTATTTTTTTTTACAATTTAAGTGTAGAAGGTAATTTTGTTAAAAGGGGATGTCTTGATTTTTTAAAAAGTATTGAATGTAACTTTGTAAAAAAAGTAAATTGAAAATAACATTTAAAAAATCAAAAAGTGAGGATGTGAATCGACTCCAGCACATTTTCGGGAGAAAGTGACACAGCAACCTCGCATAAGCCTGTTCCAACACCCGTATTCTGTGACCCACTATTCTGTGACCCACCGTATTCCTGTGACCCCAGGTCGCTGTTGCACATGTCACAAACATGCACGAGTTTTTTAACATGATGCATGTGCATGCACGAGCTAAAGTAAACATGTATCGCAATGCTCACAGTGTCAGGGATAGCTCGTTGTAAAGCCCGCTGATGGATGAACAAAGCGGTTGATGGCTAGTGGTGTGGCACGATGATGACTCTTCTTCATGCAAACGTGAATATAGACGGTTTTCATCTAAACAGCAATTTTACACGTAGCCTATAGTAGGTACTCAAAGGTAAAATCACGTAATTAAACACTGATTGTGCCCTTATGGGGAGAAGCAGAGTGGACCGTAGAAAACGCCCCATCTAGTAGTGGTCTGTAAAAATGCTAATCAATATCAATGTAAAAGCACATTTTAATACAAGATGGTGATAATCTTTCTTCATTACGAGCCATTCTCTGATTGCTCAACAAACTGTGGTTAAGTAATATAATGTCCACCGTTTTTTTGATTACTGTAGTATATGAAATAAACTGAACTAATGCCTGTATTGAAGTGTGAATGGTGCGTGAATTGCAGTGACTTGGATTCTGCAGCGTAAGTGATTAGTGACCTAAGAGCACAATTTTTATTTGAAAACCATTTGGTGCGACAATGTAAAAACTGTATTGAAGAAGAGAAAAAGACCATACTGTTGTGAAAAACCCAGCCAGCTACGGTGCCGACAGCAGTGAAGAAAAGGAATCAAATAAATGAAAAACAAGCAGCCGGTGACAAGGTCCCACATATACAGGCGCCCCCCAGGTCCCAACACCGTTGCCCGCTCCCACAGACCCAATAAACAGCAAACTAAACAAAAGATGGTCTTAAGATATGTCAGAGAATTGTTCGAACAGGCAAAAAGCCAAAGGAACCAACAACGTAATCCAATGGTGTGCTGCACAAAAAAGACCAATAGTGGGCCCCAAAAAGACAGCCCAAAGATAAACAGATGTCAAAGAAATAACAGCCATTAAATAAACTAACATAAGACAACACAAAAGGGTCCCAAAAGCGGGGCGCGATAAAAAAAAACATCGTCATGCGAACTAAACAGCAACTGCATGCTTTCTTAGAGTATTGGTTACTAGTGTCATTTGCCCATTTACTCGCATTTCAAGGCTAAAAAGGACTTATCATGGATTTTTGCAGTGGATTGATTTTCCTGATTTTTACGTGTGCATCTGTGAAGATGCAGATACTGAATAATTTAATACGAGACACTACAGTAGTTTGCTGTCGGGTGTTTCGTGCTGCTTCCACTGGAACTATAGGTATGCCTTTCAGTGGCCACCATACTCAGGCACAATACTGTCGGTTCTGGTGCGTCTGTGTGCGCTCTGTCTACAGTGACAGCGGGCTTCAATCGCCCAGCACGACACCAACGTAGCTAAAGCACCTCGGACTTTGGAACACAGAGACACCCGCGTTCGCTGAGCAAAGGCGAAGGAAAGTACTAAATAGACCAGTCAAAGAGAGGAAGCAACCACTTGTGGCATGTAGTTGCGATCACACCAAATGGGTTCCCTAATAAATTGTGCTCTTAGGTCACTAAAATCACCCTTACGCTGCAAAAACCACAAGTCACTGCAATCACGCACACTTCACGCCCATACAGGCAATTAGTTCATAGTTTATTTCATAAACTGCAGTAATCAAAAAACGGTGGGCATTATAACCATAACCACAGTTTGAGCAATCAGACATCTATCAGGGGAACAAGGCGCTAAACGGTGGGTCCTCATTCCTCTGAATACAGTGACGCCATTCTATTGGCTGATCTCATCCTAGACATTTCTGTTAGGCGTTCTCCTGACTTTATTAAGTTGAATAAAGTCAGGTAGAAATAACAAGGAATGTTGAGTGAATATGTGTCCCAACGAATGTTTCTCTTTGATAAAGATGATGGTCATATAGTTTTGTGTTTGTAGTTACAGGACTGACGTGGTTTGACTCATAAAAGGGAGGGGGGGCTATATGCTTCTGATTGATAACAGACAATGATGATCTGTGTGTGTGTATTGGTTATGTTTCTATAATAGCAGGGTTATTTACATCTTAATGAGTCATCTGGTTGCAGTGTTTTCTTGTTACACCCTTTACAGGCAGGTATTCAGAAAGACAAACACACACACACACACACACACACACACACACACACACACACACACACACACTATATAAGCAATGTTAGAGACAGTTAAAAACTAGCAGTAGCCTACCAATATACAATAATACTGCAATGGGCTTTACAAATAATACTAAAATAAAGTTCTGTTTTTACCTCTTTGTCGTGTTTTGTGCAGAAATTGTTTGGTTTGTTTTTCATATTGTTTGATTATGTACTGATGAATCTGATGACAATATTTACTGTTAGTGGGAGTGTGTGTGGATGACGGCTGGTTGAAGCAACCTGGCTCACTGCGACCTTAACGCAGCGCCTTAGACCGCTCGGCCATCCTGACACATAATAACTGTCTAGAGTGGATCGTTGCGTGAATTTCGTTAAGTTTGTCACGTATTTCAAAGACCGCTTCTTGCTCACGGACACCGACTGCTCCTAAAAATAACTCAACTTTGATAGTATTGGTGACTGTGGGTTAATGTCAAAAAATCCCCATCGGGGAATTGAACCCAGGTCTCCTGCTTGACAGGCGGGGATACTGACCACTATACTAACGAGGACCTGCTGGAATGAGAACACCTCGACATTAGTAAGCGCATTGACGTCCACAGGTGTTTATTTTTGTCCGACAAATTCAATTCTGGGAGCCCAAATTCTTGAGAAAGCAAGCATTGATAACGAGGAGCCGTGGGGTTCCAGTATTCCTTGACCTGAGTAAATACTTTGAGTCCTGCAGGTGTTAATGTGTGTTGGACAAATTGTGTGAGCCAACAATTTAACAATTAAGCATTGGTGGTTCAGTGGTAGAATTCTCGCCTGCCACGCGGGAGGCCCGGGTTCGATTCCCGGCCAATGCAAGGCACACTTTAGATCAGTTCTGAACTGGAACTTAAACTGAGGTGACACTTCTGAACATCTAGCTGATGAGGGCGAACTAAACTTCGATGTTTTGAATATCTAAAGGTATTTCAAGTAGTGATTTTCACTTGTCCTTAGCGTTCTCAAATCTTCTGTCAGAAGTGGGATTTGAACCCACGCCTCCAGAGGAGACTGCGACCTGAACGCAGCGCCTTAGAACCGCCATCCTGACCATCCTGACACATAACTTGTAATGTACCATGTGGATCGTTGCTCACATTTTGCTCCTAAAGGAAATCAAAGACTGCTTCATGCTCAAGACACCGACTGCTCCTAAAGTAGCGCAACTTTTTTTTATTGTTGTAAGGATAAAAAATACTCCCCCCTCAAAATTTTGAACAAAGTCTACTCACGTGACAGGCATTATGCTGACAACCATACTAACAACCATTTTCTGGGAGCCCAAATTCTTGAGAAAGCAAGCATTGACAACGAGGAGCCGTGGGGCCCCGTACGACCTGAGTAAATACTTTGAGTCCTCCAGTGGTATATGTGTGGGACACATGTGTGTGAGCCAAAAGCCAACAATCAAGCAGGTGGACAGTGGGTGGCAATGCATCCGCTTACCAAACAAGGTTCCTCCGTGTTTTGAGGTCGGGGACGATTCAGAGGACTAGTCTGCAAGCATTGGTGGTATAGTGGTGAGCATAGCTGCCTTCCAAGCAGTTGACCCTGGGTTCGATTCCCGGCCAATGCATCGCTATCTATTTACCAATGCCAAAGTGATTTAGGACTTTTGAGATTATTGTTTGGATTTATTTGTGGTAAATGTTGTTCTCTAGACTACATTTAAGTGAAATTGAAACATTGAACTGTGGTTCAGACCATATAAAATGAAGAAGACCCTTAATGTCTAGAGTTGTCCTAGGAAGCTCTCCAGCAAACTAGGTTCCTCCGTGTTTTAAGTTCAGGTCGGACGATACACAGTACGTAATTTCTCACTGCTGCATTGGTGTTATAGTGGTAAGCATAGCTGCCTTCCAAGCAGTTGACCAGGGTTTGATTCCTTGCCAATGCATTGATATTCTTCTTACCATTGCCACAGCAATTAAAGTCTTCGTAAGTGAGGGTCTGGATTTTCTTTGCAGGGTAAAGGACAGCCGCATGACTGTGATTCATCACATTTACTACATGAAAAGGACATTGATGTGTGAATGATGCAAACGATGAGGATGGGATTCGAACCCACGCGTGCAGAGCACAATGGATTAGCAGTCCATCACCTTAACCACTCGGCCACCCCATCAGATAACATTAGTGTAAAACACTGAGTTTTTTAAGAAATGTGATCTAGACTACATTCAAGCAACACAGCAGTTTGGAACTGTGTTGAACATTTGGGTAGATAACTGCGGATGTGAGAAAGCCTGCAGAGATGTCTTCCGAAGGTACACATTGCAAACAGGCTCCACCGAGATTTGAACTCGGATCGCTGGATTCAGAGTCAAGATTGCTTTTTTTTCACACACACACACACACACACACACACACAGACACACACACACACACACACACACACACACACAGGGAGGCGGAGCACGGCTAAAGGAACACAACGTTGGTGACTGTGGGTAAATGTCAAAAACTCCCCGTCAGGGAATTGAACCCCGGTCTGCCGCAGGGATACTGACCTCTATAACATTAAACCGCAACTTAAACCCTGTGTGTGAGGTCACCTCTTTCTGAACATCTAGCTGATGAGGGCGAACTAAACTTAGATTGTCTTTTGATATCAAAAGGACATCATGATGGTGATTTCTCTTGTCCTTTAAACTTCTGTCAGAAGTGGGATTTGAACCCACGCCTCCAGAGGAGACTGCGACCTTAACGCAGCGCCTTAGACTGCTCGGCCATCCTGACACATAACATAAATTGTCCAAGAGTGGATCGTTGCGTGAATACTGTTATGTTTGTCACGTATTTCAAAGATCGCTTCTTGCTCACAGACACCGACTGCTCCTAAAATAACTCAACTTTGATTGTATTGGTGACTGTGGGTAAATGTCAATCACTCCCCATCGGGGAATTGAACCCCGGTCTCCCGCGTGACAGGCGGGGATACTGACCACTATACTAACAAGGACCTGTTGGAATGCGAACACCTTGACATTAGTAAGCGCGTTGACGTCATCAGGTGTACATTTTATATTCAACACTTGACAACAATGTCTTGAAACACATCTCTAGTGGGACTGCTGATGTCTTCTGTGTCTCTCTCCATTTCTGTCTGACCAAAGACATCCTGCAGAGAGAGAGAGAGAGAGAGAGAGAGAGAGAGAGAGAGAGAGAGAGAGAGAGAGAGAGAGAGAGAGAGAGACTGAGACAGAGATAGAGACAGAGAGATTATTCAGTACAATACAGATTGAGAGAGAGAGATTATTCAGTGCCATACAGATTGAGAGAGAGGGAGAGAGATTATTTAATACAACACAGATTGAGAGAGAGATTCATTTCCCCGACGGGGAGTGTTCGACATTAACCCACAGTCACCAATACAATCAAAGTTGAGTTCTTTTAGGAGCAGTCGGTGTCTGTGAGCAAGAAGCGACCTTTGATTTCCATGACAAGATTAACGAAATTCACACTAACGATCCACCCCGGTACACTTTCTATGATGTGTCAGGATGGCCGAGCGGTCTGCGGCCATGCCGCCCTGACCACGCCCATACCACCCTGACCACGCCCATCCGGTTGATGCAGGAAGTGAGTGCGCTCAGAGTTTCATGGAGAGCGATTGTTTGAATATTGTTCTCTTCGGTATTTAGTGTTTGTTTCTTTATACCCTGCAGTATTTCGTTTGTCTACCAGTCTGTGTGTATTTCCGTGTTGTTTCCCCAACACGGAAGAGTTTTTTCGTTTGTTTGTAGGGAGAGGTAAAAGTCGAGGAAGGACAGCATGCCTGCTGAATTTGGAACGGAGAAAACGACGACGGACAAACGGACTGAAGGAACGGAGAGAAGCATCGAGACGGACAGACAAAAAGTAAACGAGATCGGAACGAACGACGACGGCGGCGGTGGCATAACGCACGCGCACGGTGAGAGTAGAGGAAACGGTGAGGCACGGGGTGTTGTGAGAGAGATGGATGGGGAAGAACTGACGGTGGAGGGTGGAGGGTAAAGGAAGTGACGTCGATGATGGATGCACTGAGGGAGGTTAAGAAAGGGTGTGGAGGTGTGATGATGGGGATGCAGAGTGAAAGGGGGGACAGGAGCTTCGAGATCACGATGAGAGACGAGGTGGGCACCTCGAGATTAATGGACTGGCATTTGAGTGAAAGGGAGCAATGGTGCACGCCAGAGACATTGTTAACGATGAGTTGGTGGTTTCCTTTTATTAACTTGTATGGTATTGGTGTGTATTATGTTATTTATTTGCACTATTTTATTAAAACTATTGTTGTTTGGTTTTCAGTTTGATAAAGCGCAGTTCGGTGGGACTTTGTCTGCTGCAGCCAGGCCTAATCTAAACGTGACTAGGAAGCCTGTTGAGGTGATACATGTAGCTATAGCTGTGCCTGATGCCTAAGAACACGGCCATCAAGCAATACACTGTCCTTGTTTTATAAATTGACTTAATCAGGTACGTTTCCCCCCTCTCTCACAGCGTCCCTCCAGCCCTGCCACTACCCCAGCTGGGAGAAGCCCTCCATCCGCTACCCCACCTCGAGCGACTTCCAGTCCGAGATATATCAGGCTCATCTCCCCTTTCTCTCTGCCCCCATCCAGCCCTGCTGTGTCATCTGTCAGGACCGGCTCTTCCCCTCTGGTTAGTGCAACTGTAATAACCTCTACACTGGTGTTACATACTTTAGCGTGTAGCGGATAGATGTTTTATTGTCTTTTTCATTTGTTTTATGTAGGTTGAGTCAAATAGGAGTCTTGCTCCTCCTGGTCCCGTGCCTGCTCCTCCTGGTCCCGTCCCTGCTCCTCCTGGTCCAGTCCCTACCCCCCCTTGTACTGCTTCATTTCTGGGTCTGGCTCTAGATCACTTCTGGCTGCCGGCAAAAATGAAACAAACAATTCCCTAGCAAGACCAGCGCTGAACTGGTCCTTAACTTATCAAAATCATAGAACAAAGACGAATTTAAAGGTTCTGGTTTCAAATCAAAGTTTACAACATTGCAAGGAACCAGGGCAATGCACATATTATATGGCATACAAAGCATTATTGGTAAAGTTCAGGCACTTTCTTTGTCTTGGCCAATTTTGATTTATAATTCTCAGGGATGAACAGGTGTACATGCCCGGTTAGCTCAGTCGGTAGAGCATGAGACTCTTAATCTCAGGGTCGTGGGTTCGAGCCCCACATTGGGCGTTCTAGTCTTTGGACACAGTCTAAGCGTTCTGTATGTAATTGTGCAGCGTTGCATACATTGAGAGTGTCAAAGCACAACTTCACTCTTAAGGTGTTAATGTGAGACTTCCAGATGGCTTTATGGGTCTTCTTTCAAATGGTACACATAGGTGTTTCTTGAATAAACATCTTTCATGAGCAAGTCTTTGGTAATATTCATAAAACACTGAAGAAGATCAGGCCTGGCCAAATCTATGTCCAGTAAACATGAGATCCTGTGTTGAAATGCTAGCAGTTCAGGGTGTGGTGTAACATACTCCCACAATAGCATTGGCATAAGATGACAATCTTGTTTCTCTTTTCACACAGCCACAGAATAGTGCAGCCTTTGTTTGCTGTTCTCTCAAGAATTCGGTGAAGCTATACCACCAAAGTGGTGCTGTGGCTTAGTTGGTAAAGTGCCTGTCTAATAAACAGGAGAACCTGGGTTCCAATGCCAGCAGTACCTGCAACTCTGCATCATTATTAACTGGTGTACATTTTAATACAAGCTTCACTTGCAGCACCAAAAAACGTCTTGTCTTACTGGTAACTTTTCTAGTGGTTGTAAACCTACAAAGTATCAATGCAATTGATTTCCTCCGACATCAACTGTACGTCCGCTAGGTCAAAGCAATGTGTTGTCCGCTCTTGGGTGAGTAGGGCAATGCAGCAATGGGCTTAAACAGCTTGCTTTCACTTTATGCCATTACATGACTGTGTTTTTGACCGCTTTACAAGTCCCCTTGGAGACTGGCAAAAATTGCCATGGGTGACTCTTTTCAAGTCATCCTTTTCAGCAAATATCATGTCTCAGTTGTACTTCACTGACTACGATGTTGCCTCTGCGAAATAGTAAGTAGCTGTGGCCCAATATAATCTTACGTTTTGAAGGTTAGGGTTCCACAAGGACAGTGTGAAACTTTGCCACATTGAATGCAATGTTCCCATTGCAGTTCATGGTCCTTAACTTATCAAAATAATGGAACAAAGATGAATTTTAAGGTTCTGGTTTCAAATCAAAGTTTGCAACTGTGTTGAACATTTGGGTAGTTAATTACTGATGTGAGAAAGCCTGCAGAGATGTCTTCCGAAGGTACACAGTGCCAATAGGTTCCACCGAGATTTGAACTCGGATCGCTGGATTCAGAGTCCAGAGTGCTAACCATTACACCATGGAACCATTTCCAGCACAAGTGTCTCAATAGAGAGTCCATAACAACTATATTCCAAACCTGGAGGACTGTGATCTTTAGCGACTACTCTGAAACTTGGTTGAATTCATGGTGTCTATTATCATTCAGTTATTGGCTGCCGAAAGCATTGGTGGATTGGTGAATTTGGGACTGTGTTGAAGATTTGGGCAGTGAATTACGGATGTGAGAAAGCCTGCAGAGATGTCTTCCGAAAGTATAAAGTGCCAATAGGTTCCACCAAGATTTGAACTCGGATCGCTGGATTCAGAGTCAAGATTGCTTTTTTTTTCTTTTCTTTTTTTTTCTTTTTTTCAATTCACAAATTTACAAAGTCATATATACAATATATACAAATCAAGACATCCCCAATCAAAATTGAAAAACAACTTCTACTACTGCAGAATGAAAAAAACACTCATAACATTATACGATATTGAATACAAAACCATATTTACACACACACCGGTCTCCTGCGTGACAGGCGGGGATACTGACCACTATACTAACGAGGACCTGTTGGAAGGAGAACACCTCGACATTAGTAAGTGCATTGATGTCTACAGGAGTACATCTTATATTCAACACATACACATACACATACACATACACATACACATACACATACACATACACATACACATACACACACACACACACACACACAGGGAGGCGGAGCACGGCTAAAGGAACACAACGTTGGTGACTGTGGGTATACGTCAAAAACTCCCCGTCGAAGATTTGAACCCCGGTCTCCCGCGGGGATACTGACCTCTATAACATTAAACCGCAACTTAAACCCTGTGTGTGAGGTCACCTCTTTCTGAACATCTAGCTGATGAGGGCGAACTAAACTTCGATTGTCTTTTGATATCAAAAGGACACCATGATGGTGATTTCTCTTGTCCTTAGCCGTTCTCATGACTTCTGTCAGAAATGGGATTTGAACCCACACCTCCAGTGGAGACTGCGACCTGAACGCAGCGCCTTAGACCTCTCGGCCATCCTGACAGATATTTAGAAAAGTACCACTGTGGATCGTTGTGTAAATTTCGTTAAACTTGTCATTGAAATCAAAGGTCACTTCTTGCTCACGGACACCGACTGCTCCTAAAAGAACTCAGCTTTGATTGTAATGGGGACTGTGGGTTACCACTACCCGTCGGGGAATTGAACCCCGGTCTCCCGCGTGACAGGCGGGGATCCTGACCACTCTACTAACGAGGACCTGTTGGAATGCGAACACCTTGACATTAGTAAGCGCGTTGACGTCTACAGGTGTTCATTTTATATTCAACACTTGACAACACTTGCCATGGCGCTGAGTGGGGCCAGCGCTAACGCGCTCCCGGGGGCCAGCTGGGGGAGAGCGGCGGTCTGCTCCGTCTACCAGCGCTCCCCTGGGCCGTCTGGGCCGCTGCGCTGGAGCCGGGCTGACACAATGTCTTGAAACACATCTCTAGTGGGACTGCTGATGTCTTCTGTGTCTCTCTCCATTTCTGTCTGACCAAAGACATCCTGCAGGGAGGGAGAGAGAGAGAGAGAGAGAGAGAGAGAGAGAGAGAGAGAGAGAGAGAGAGAGAGAGAGAGAGAGAGAGAGAGAGAGAGAGAGAGAGAGAGAGAGAGAGAGAGAGAGAGAGAGAGAGAGAGAGAGATTAACTTTAATTCATCGTTTGGATGGAAGACTCAGGCCTAATGCTGTTGACAGAGACACACATCGATGACAGTCATCTTCCCTGTAGGAGAGAGATAGAGAGAGAGAGACAGAGAGAGAGAGACAGAGACAGAGAGATTATTCAGTACAATACAGATTGAGAGAGAGAGATTATTCAGTACAATACAGATTGAGAGAGAGAGAGATTATTCAGTGCAATACAGATGGAGAGAGAGAGATTATTTAATACAACACAGATTGAGAGAGAGATTATTCAGTACAATACAGATTGAGAGAGAGAGAGATTATTCAGTACAATACAGATTGAGAGAGAGAGATTATTCAGTACAATACAGATTGAGAATATAGCTATTCTACTGAATACATATTGTAGAGAATGCTCCTTTTCCAATTAATGTCTCATTCTACTTTTGTAAATTTGAATTGAAATCAGAAAAGTTTAGAAACATTTTATTATGTTATCAAAATTAACACTTCACATTGTCAATATTTTCTACTTCCTGTAGTTGTTTGCAATTTGATATCATTAAACGTATAAAAAACAGGAACAAGAGGAGAGGGGACAGAGAGATGGAGAGAGAAATGAACTTTAACTGAACATTTAGATTGGAAGACACAGGCCCAATGCTGTTGACACAGAGACATCGATGACAGTCAGCTTAACTGTAGGAGAGAGGGAGGGAGAGGGAGAGAGAGGGGGAGATAGAGTGAGAGAGAGAAAGGGAGAGAGATGGATAGGTGGGAGAGGGAGAGGGAGAGAGGGAGAGGGGAGGATAGAGTGAGAGAGAGAGAAAGGGAAGGTGGGAGAGAGAGAGGGGGAGGGAGGGAATGAGGGAGAGGGAGAGGGAGAGAGGGGGATAGAGGGAGTGTGGGAGGGAGAGGGGGAGGGAGAGAGATACGAAGTTTAACTGAACATTTAGATTGGAAGACACAGGCCCAATGCTGTTGACAGAGACATCGATGACAGCTTCACTGTAGGAGAGAGGGAGGGAGAGGGATGGAGGGGGGAAGAGGGAATGTGGGAGAGAGAGGGGGAGGGAGAGAGATACGAAGTTTAACTGAACATGGAAGACAGTGTTATAGTACGGAACGAGGGACCCAAATGCAGGACACAGGAGACAGAGACGAAGGAGGGTTCAAAGGGATTTATTCACGGGAAGCAGACAGGGGCTGGGCTAGTCGCGGTCAGGCGGGCAAGAGTTGGCGGCAAGGCGGACAGTCAGGCGGACAGGGGCTGGGCGATAGGCGGGTGGTCGGCCAGGCCAAGGTCACAGCAGGTACCGGAATCCGGAGGGAAGCTGGACACAGGAAGAGGGCAAGCTAGGGACAGGCAGAGAGAGAGAGAGAGAATCACGAGAGTCAGGATAGCGGGAACGAAGATACTACCGGGTGGAGAGTAACAACGAACTGGCGCCGGCTGCTAGGAAGCGCGGTGGAGAAATAGGGAGCGTAGATTGGTGATTGCTGGCAGTGTGTGTAAACAGAAGCACGTGGAGAAGTGGCAGCCGGCGGCCGCTAGGTGGCGGCAGTGGACGGAGTGACGCACAGGCCCAATGCTGTTGACACAGAGACATCGATGACAGTCAGCTTCACTATAGGAGAGAGGGAGGGAGAGGGAGGGAGAGAGGGGAAAGAGAGACGGTGGGAGAGATAGAGAGAAAAAGGGAGGGGAAAAGAGGTGAAGAGAGAGTAGAGACACTGAGAGGGAAGGAGAGATGGAGGGAGAGATTGAGAGGAGGGGAAGAGAATGAGGGAAGGAGGGGGAGGAGAGCGAAAGAGAGTAAGGAGAATGTACCTATTCTACTGAATACATATTGCAAATTATGTACCTATTCTACTGAATACATATTGTACTGAGAATGTACCTATTCTACTGAATACATATTGTAGAGAATGTACCTATTCTACTGAATACATATTGTAGAGAATGTACCTATTCCACAGAAAATGACCCCATTCTACCTTTTGTACATTTTTATTGAAATAAAAAAGTGTACAAACATTTCATTGTTGTCATTCATATTTCAGAAGTATAAACTAATAAACTCGTTTTGTTTAAGAAACTAGAGATTTTTAACATGCACCTGCAAATGTTTCTCAATTTCATATTGTTAAATGTATAAAAAACATTCAGCAGTAATCAGATATTGATCAATATAGTATGTAATCGAATCATGTATCATGGGTTATATTTTACAATAGTCAGGGTTCTTTTCCGAATGAATTCCTTCTTGTCAAATGAAAGCAGTACAACATTAATGCAGTTCTCTCAGATCAACATAGTAGAGATTCCCATGCAGGAAACAACATTAGTGGTTTTGGTCGTTTGATTATTTAACTATCAAACAAAGGCCCTAGTCTGTTTGATTGACAGGTGAGATGATCAGGGGGGCAGAGTTTGATACCTTTATAATCATATCGACATGGGCAGAGGAATGGATAGAGAGGCTCACTAAAGGTGCAGCCAGTAGCAGAGTAGATATGAACCCTGGCTTCCACATCATAGAAGGAGACCAGACCCTCATCATAATCAACAAACACCCCCACCTTCTGGAGCTCAGCTCTCAGAGGGAGACGGACATCGGGTTATCATTGAATACCAACCCATCCTTGTTGAAGATAAGAGTCCAGTAACCATTCTCAGGGGTCAATATGACCTGATCTTTTCTGTTAATGGACTCTCTGGCCACTCCTAAACGCCATGCAGTCTTGTCTTTAACCAGGACCTCAAAGTAAAATCTTCCTGAGGAGAAGCTCTGCCTCGTGAGAACATATATACAATGTGTAAATCTCTTAGGGTTGTCTGGGAGTTTCTTCCTACTACACCTCCATCATAGACTTGTTTCCCATCTTCAGACAGGATGAGCTGGGGATGAGCTGTATCAGGATCCAGAGTCACATCTACTTCATACTGCTGGACCCTCTTCAGTTCAGCAGCATCACACAGCTTCTTCATCTCCATGTTCAGTGTTTCCTCCAGCTGATCCAGGGATCTCCTCAAGGTCCCTACGTATGACGGAGGACGGACCTCCACCGTTGTCCAGTCCCTGGTGGGTGGAGGATTCTTCAGGGATCTGAAGGTCTGGAGGAAGTGGAGGTGGTCTTCAGTGTGTGAGAGCTGCAATACCTCTGAGCTTCTATTGGTCAGATCTTCTATTTCCTGCTAGCTCTTTGATGAGGTCTTCAGCTTCTTTCTCTGTGGATTTCAGTCTCTCTTTAACTGTTTGGTTGAACTCATCCTGCCACTTTTCAATGTAGTGCATCAGAGCAGTGAAGACCTGCACACCATCAGCTATCTCTCTGTCTGCATCTTTGTTGCTCAATTCTACTGTGTATTTGATCTCCTTAATCTTTAGTTTTCTCTCCTGGATCATCTGCTGAACTTCAGCCTCTATCTTCCCAGCTGGGCCGTCTTCACTTCATATTCCTCCTTTAGGGGTACAACAGGATGGGACTTGTGGTCTGTCTCTGCAGAACTGACACACACACACCTGTTCAGTCTGGCAGAAGAGCTCCAGAAGTCGGTCGTGTTTCTTACACATTCTGTCTTCCAGACGGTCCATAGGCTCGACCAGCCGATGTTTCTTAAGGCCTGCGACTCTCTGATGTGGCTCCAGGTGGGTTTGGCAGAAAGAGATAAAACACACTAGGCAGGACTTCACAGCCTTCAGCTGGGTCCCAGTACAGACGTCACAGGGAACTTCTCCTGGTTCAACCAATGGCTGCGCTTTGACACGTACAGAACTTCTAAACCGATCAACCATCCCTGATATGAAGGTATTGACCTGTAAATCAGGTATTGTGTGGAACAGCTTGTTGCAAACAGGACATTTGCACTGGACTTGTCATCCCAGAACGTTGTAATACAGGTTCTACAGAAGTTGTGTCCACATGGAGTGGAAACTGGGCTGTTGAACACATCCAGACAGATGGAACATGAAAAGTCCTCTTCAGACCAGGAAGTGTTGGACGCCATTCCTAGAAGAGATTATTTAAAAAAGATTATGTTAAAAACAAAGACATTCATTTTCTAATGGTAAAACAACAGTTTATAACTAGGTATAATGCATCTATATTCATACATGCGTTGTTATTACAAGCAGAGCCCTTCATCCAACAGGTCGGTACAACATCAATCCCAACATGTGCCTCCTGCTCCGTATGAACACACACGTCGCTATGGACTCTCACACCGCTACCAACGCGGACGAAAGAGCCGGTGCCCTCACGCATGCGTCCTCCTTATGAAGACTGATACTTTAATAGCTGCGCATGCGTCCTCCTCATGAAGACTCATACTTTAATGGCTGCGCTTGTGTCCTCCTCATTAAGATCGATACTTTAATAGCAGTGAAACCAACGTTCCAATTCCATTGTTGTCCCGCCACGTCGGATTCAACCAACACATCCAGAGCTGCGCTCCAAACAGCACGTCACCCACCAAGGATGTGTTGGTATAACCCGACGAGGCGACACAACAAGTGGATTTAAAGGCTTGTTTCGCTGCGCATCCACAAAGTCTCAGCGGCGTTTTTTCATGAGGACACATACGTTAGCTCAGTGATCTCTTTTAAATCACCGATTCCGCATTGCAAAGTGGTATTAAAGACTAAAAGAGTAGTTTGGAAACAGAGTAAGTCCATAGCCACGTGTGTTGATACGAGCGCAGGAGTACAGCACGCTTACAACATGGACGGGCCTTCAACATGAGGATTATGGCTCAACATGTTGGCTCACCTTCTAATGTTTCCGTCTGAATATTCCCTTTAAAAAGGCTTCTTTGTCTCCGGAGCGTGAGAAGGGCCGACACGTGGCGTTTCTTCTTAGCTTTGGTTTAAATGAACTTCCGTCTCCCGAACATGAGAGAAGGGTCTGTATATAGAGCTCCAGGCTCGGCCACGCCCCTCCTGTGGGACCATTTCCGGTCCTGAGCTTGGCAGAAGGAAGTGACGTCTTAAATGGTGAACGCCAGAAGGGACGATACGATCGGCCCATACACATCCATCTACTGTAGGTTTCATCAGGTCATTTTACATCAAGCACGGAACGAATAAATGGCACGAAAAACTGATGAAATAATTCGGACTGACAAAATGGCGTCAACTTTACATCAGTTACGACGTGAATATGCGGCATTTTCCAGTAGGAATCGCACAGTGAAATAATTCAACCCTCAACCTAGTTTATGCTCTGTCATTTCACCTAAATATCCTATGTATTTAGAGGATTCAATTAGAATGGAGTTTCCCTTTTTAACCCAAGTGTAAAATAGTAAAACAATCACCACCCCCAATAGTAATAAAAGTAATATTAGTTTAAATCCAATATGAAATACATGTATCATTATAATCATGTATGATTATTATTTTTGTCTTATATAATAACCTGACTTAATCAGATGACAATAATTAACACAATCCTAGATGAGCTAGAAGTAAGAGAGGAGGAGGAAGAGAAGTGAGGATGGAGAAGCTGTTTAGAAAAGTAACAAAGTCCACGGTACAGTCACAATCCACCCCAAACGGGGTGAAATCTTTACATGTAGTCACTGTGACCTTTATCAAAGTGTGTATACATGATGAGTGTTTTGTGGAGATTAAGTCATTTACTGGTCAAAATCAGAACTGTGTTTTGGTTTATAACAAATAAACATACATGACTTTTTGGCAATCTACTCAAAAACACAGTGATTTTTATAAATGTTCATCAATATAAAAGATCAAAATTAGACAAAATAGGGGTATAGTTTTTATAATGATTAATATTTATTCGAATAAAAATTAGAGGTCAAAAAATACAAATTATAATGTCTTATAATACAGATAAAAATAACTTATTCGAATCCAATGCATCAGTATAATTTGATAACTGTTTACTATCTTTGTAAATCAGATTCTCTGCCATGTGTCATACAACTCTAGCACTGCAGGTCTGTTGCTGTCTGTAAAGCAACCGTCCAGTCTAGCAATACACTAAAGTAGTGTCAGAAATTGAGGTGTAAGCAACGTCAGTCAGTGATGTGAGCAAACAAGCTTAAACCAATTTACAAAGGAAGCGGTGTGGTAACGAAGGATGAAAGGAGAGAACCGCAAGGCGAAACCCCCCAATTCATGTGCTGTAACGGAATGAATGGAAAAAACCACCCCCATGAAACCCCATTCCCCCCCAAGAGCAAATAACAGTGAATACAGCATAGTGACCCCAGACTGTTAACAGCTGCTAAGCGTTACTGGTCAAGCGGTAAACGCAGCCTCAAGGCCCGGACCAGCAGACTACGGGACAGCTTCTTCCACCAGGCAGCCAGGCTCATGAACAGTGGACTCTAGTGGCCTGCTGCCTGTCTGCCTGTACTGCCTGCTGCCTGTGCTGCAGCTGGCCTGTCTGCCTGCTGCCTGTCTGCGCCTGCTGCTGCTTGTCTGCCTTTCTGCTGCCTGTCTGCCTGCTGTTTGTCTGCCTGTCTGTCTGCCTGTCTGTCTGCCTGTCTGAACTGCTGCCTGTCCTGCCTGCTACTTGTCTGTCTGTTGTCTGTCTGCTGCCTTCCCAATCCATTATTTTGCTGCTATTCTCTTTTGTATTTTATTTTTTTCTGTTTATAATATTTCTTCTGCTGCTAGGCTCAGAATAATTATTACTGTCTACTTATTTATGTGTGTAAAGAATTGTAAATCTTGAATCGCAATCTGAGAGGCACTGCATCACTGTAAGGAACATATCCAGTGGGTTCAGAGGGAAAATTACCAAGAGGGGAGCTATAATGGTTCTGTTACAGGCATGTTCTTGTATAAAATCAAGGATCTACCTAACCCACTGCATGTGGAATGGCAGAGCTTCTGAAAAAAAAGGTACTGAACAAGATGTCTGATGTAAAACTGTGGTTTATAAAAGATTAATGTTATCAAAAAAGTAAAATGTATCAGATAAATAATACTAATTTCAATTTGGCTTCTGAATGAAAACAAAATCAACACAGAAAACCCACACACTCTCGAAAAAGGACTGTGTGTGTGTGTGTGGGGGTTTTTTAAAAAGGGTTAAATTGGACTGTGTTAAGATGGCCTGCTCCAGTGTGGAAATAAGCAGACATGCATCAACATGAATAATTAAGGCTTTATTGTCTTTTTGAAGCAAACGGAAATCACACAACTTGTACTACTCAACTAAACCACACAAAACACACACATATAATACAATAATAATTAGTATATTATAGAACTAACTAAAACAATATTTATTTTGGTACAAATGTTATAATACCAACGCCAAATAAAACACACACAAAACACACACACCACCACAAACAAATCTGGTTACACAAATTTAACAACCAAAAACAAAAACAAACAACAAACACCCAAAATCCACGCGCATGAAACACACAATAATAAAAACAACAATAACCACTGCAAACCCAAACCGATGTTGTACACAGTCTTTTTGCCCCCCCTTTTTTCTTTTTTTTTGCTCCAAATCTAGCTTAGCTATCCGTATTATTCTCCTTTCCAGCTTAAACAACACAAAAACCCAAACAACCTCCCCCTGTAATCTGAGCCGCAAAACACTCTCGACCAGAACATCTGAGCCATGCCGACGGCTGACCATAATAGTTTAGTATTTGACAAAACATGGAGCTATAGCGCTGCTGTTACCATCTAATAGTTGTATACCACTCCACCACTCACCCCCCCAACACCCACGTCATGAATACCAAACACATACACACGATCGGTACAGATGTAAACGCTATTCAATGACATTGAATGTAACAATATAAAATATCAGGCAAAGAGGCCTACCTACCCACCACAGCCCACACTAGAGCCGGGCATCACCCCACCCGCACCCGTCTACACGGCAGAGAACTGCTTTTTTTTTTTTCTCATTTTATTAAAAGAAAAATGAGTCTGAGAGGCAAAATCCAAAAAAAAATGTTGTCCGTATAGGTCAACTGTTTTTAGTTGCATACTTTTTTAGAAGTTTAATTTTATTTTGTTGATATTTAAAGTATGTGTATGGAAAAGTTGCAAATAAAACCCAGTTTAAAAAATAAAATTAAAAAGCCCCAAATTTGATAACATTGCAAATAAACATAACGATTCAATACACAAACAACCCATTAAAGTCCTTGAACGTCCATTGCAAAAATTCACATAACGTCCTACTTGATCACACATAAACCCCCCAACCAATTCCCCAACTGGTAGAAGACACAAACCTCCCACCCACAACAAAACCAAGACACAAACATTGTGTGTTTTGTGAAGACACCCAGAAGATACAAAAAACACAACATTAAATTAAACATCTACAAAAACAAAAACCAACAACTAAAACAACAACACATCACTGCCCACATCCACCCACAATATCAAACACACATCCACCACATCAACCCACCAACTTTGATCCACAACTGATGTATTCCCTCTCTCTTTCAACCCCGTTTTCAATCACCAACTGTGATCCTATCCTATGCTCATTCATTCCCTCTCTCTTTCAACCACACTTTGATCTATCTGATGTGTCCATTAAATAAAATGAGAGGGTCTGCTTGTATATTTCTGTTTCCTTCTCATAATGTTTTAGACTTCAAAAAAATGTTGTAAAAAAAATAAAAAAGAAGAAACTAAAATAAATATTTGGAAGTGTCAAAACAGAGACAGAACCCGTCCACCAAAATAAGAAGACATCAAAACACATACACAGCACACACACACACACACACACACACACACACACACACACACACACACACACACCGATTGACAGGTACAACACTGTAATACATGCGCACGGAACAACTGAAATAACGGAAAAAAACGATCAGCAAACCCATAACAGACTGACTCTGAGGCCCAGGGTCGCTACATTATGTACACAGTCTTTTACTTTTGCCCTTTCGTTCCCTTTTTTTTTTCTTTTTTTTGCTCCAAATCAAATAGCTTAGCTTGCGTTTTATCTCGTAGTTGGTTGGCCTGGTTCCAGGCTTAAAACTGTGTTTGAGGACTTTCTGAAACGACTCTGTGGACTGAACGAATGCGAGATTCCCTTCTGTAAATCGTGAACAAGCCGCAAAAGAGGGCCTATTGCTGTCGTGCTCTGTAAGTAGGAACAACGAGCAGAATCGACAAGACTTGTCCTTCATTCTGACAGACGAGCTTGTCATTCGGAGGAAGCGGGGTGCATGCCGACGGCTGACCTTGTCGATAATAGTTTAGTATTGGTACATTGAAAGTGTTGAATATATTGCTGCTGGTTAACATGGAGCTATGCGGTGCACTCTGCTTGCTGTGGGCCATCCTGGGAGTACTAGCTGGTAGGTGGTTGTGTTTTGCATCACACTGAACCGCGCCTCACTCCTCACACACGCGCTTTAAGTAATCGTCTGAATAGGATTTCATACTCAAACATGTACGCTACGAGCTTATATCGGTACGTCTGTGATCGTAGAGATACGCTATTCAAGGTTTGACATTGAATGTAACAATATAGACAGAGTTCATATATATAGTTGTTATATTAGGGGTGTTGGCAAGCAGGCAAAGAGGCCTACTTGCTCGACTGACAGCTGTGTTCCACACCGTGGACACTAGAGCCGGGCATCAGGGGCCCCACCCGCATGCCCGTTCTACACGGCAGAGAACTGCTTCATTTGTTTCTTTTGTCTGCGTCTCATTTTCCGCTGAAAAGATGGACCGTTGACGTCATTTGTCTGAGAGACAAAATCCCAAAACAAAAATGTTGTCCGTATAGGTCAACTGTTTTTAGTTGCATACTTCATGGGTCATCATCCATCAAGGTGTAGTTAGTTAGAAGTTGGCTATTGGACAGATGTATTTTATTTTGTTTGATATTTAAAGTATGGTCAGACTGTAAAGAGTCCAATTGATTAGTTGGGTATGGTGACCCTGGTTAGAGTCCAGTTTATCCTTGTTGTTGTTTTTGTGGTATATTTGCACTCCAAAGTCTGCAAATAAAACCCAGTTTAAAGATCATCGCCCTGTGTCCTGGTTGTTTGAGGAGCCCAGTAAAGCCACCTAGGTGGAGTGTGGCAGGGAACATTGCAACGGTGAATAAACATAACGTCAATACAACTTTGATAGCCTACATTAACTCGTCCTTGAACACGATTTCTGCTTGAGTCCAATTCCCCGGCGATGGTGGTGAAGACACAAACCCCCGTGTTCCCACGCTACTCCAACGCGTCATCAAACTAGGCGTTGTGTTGTTGTTCAGATGAAGACACCCCTTGTGGCAGAAGATACACATACCATTAAGGGGTGAGGTAACATTCTAGTAGAAGAACAAAAATGTCCTTCAGTAACTAAAACTGCACTATAACATTTCTACTGCAGCTATTTACTGCATTGACAATATCTGAACTGCAAAGTTTCTCAAGAATTAAACCAGCCTATCCACAAGTAAATCCATCCAGGGAATCTTTCAACCCACGTTTCAATCACCAACTGTGATCCTATGCTACATGTTATTCCCTCTCTCTTTCAACCCACGTTTCAATCACCAACAGTGATCCTATGCTACATGTCATTCCCTCTCTCTTTCAACCCACGTTTCAATCACCAACTGTGATCCTATGCTACATGTCATTCCCTCTCTCTTTCAACCCACTTTCCATATCTATCGTTTCTGATGTGTCCATTAAATAAAATATGAGAGGGTCTGCTTGATATTTAAGGCTGTTTCCTTCTCATAATGTTTTGTTTTTGATACATTCAACTAAAAGACTGAAATGTTATAAAATGTTTCACGTAACAATCGTTTTTGGTTTTTGCTGTAGCTCAAGAAGAAACTAAATATTTGGAAGTGGATCAAAAGCTCACCTTGGAGACAGACGTTTCCGCTGTTCCAAAACCAATCAGGAGCATCGCATGGAAACACGGCTCCAGCTTGGTGGTGGATTGGACTTCACCGAACCACCTGATGTACTTTGGGTCATTCAGAGGACGCACAACGTTGGATACACAAACCCTGCGGTTGGACATCGATCGTGTGACCTTGGCTGATAGCGGATCGTTCTCTTTGGAGACGGAGAGTGGAACATACGGGACTTATAACGTTAAGGTCATCAGTAAGTATGTGTGTATGCTAGCGTTTGTGTGTGTGTTGTGCCTGTGTGTGTGCGTATGTATGTGTGTGTGTCGGTTGGTGTGAGGCAAAACGTTTATCCCATTTCAATGAACAAATGCAACAAAGTCAATAGAATAGAATAGGACTTTAATGTCCTATAGGATATTGGGACGAAATGTAACCAAACCTGCTTGCAGTTCGCATTTATATGAAAAGTACTTTTAATATTTTCTTCTTTTACATGTTTGTTAAAAGAATAACCTTTTTGTACGCGTTGCATTTGGCCAGGGGGTATAACACGCCGTCCTGAGGGCAGAGCTTTAACCTCTCCATGGTGTCCCTCACTAAGCCCCTATCTCTCCTGTGAACTGCAGACAGAGTTAGAAACGATAGACGGCACAACATTAAGCACAAATGTAACGAGAGAGAGAGATTGTATAGAGGTTGAGTAATACCACAACCTCTATAAAAGTGTGTGGTCTTATTAGTGTGTGGTCTTAGCATTAGTCTGACATGGTGAGATGTGACACTGTACTTCAAGGTTCAGGGGTGCAGATACACAACGATAGGAAGACCTCATCTCTGTTCTGTTTTGTTGATTTAAATTGATTATTTGAAGGATCCCCGTTAACTGATGCCATGGCAATCAACTTATCTTCCTGGGGTCCACACCTGACTAATGTACATACATAACACACTACATGCAACAACTTAAATTGAACTAATATACATTAATTTACGTCAATATTAAGTAATGTAAAAAAATGCAACTCTTGCACTGATATGAATTTATGTATATATATATATATATATATATATATATATATATATATATATATTATATATATATATAACATATAGACATTCATATATATACAATCATATTCAAAGCCAGTCAACACTGATCATACAATTAGGTATATAATAGTAAAAAAAAAAGAGTAAATATAAAGACCATAGCTGACATGACATGACATGGCTGACTGAGCAATCTCCCGAGCCCCGCGTCTGCTTCGCCTCCTCCTCTTCCCTCGCAGGTGTTTCTTATGGCGTTGAGTGCCCCGCTCAGCGCTAATGGTAGTAGCGGTGGTGGTAAACCCCTTCTACCAGCGCTCCCCTGAGCCGCCTGGGGCGCTGCGCTGGAGCCAGGTTGCCACAATAGCAACGGATAAGCGTAGAATTTTTTTAACACGACACGTTTTACGAATTACAATACTACATGTTTTATTAAATTAGTGGTAAGTGTCCTCAATGTTTACCTCGGCTTTCTTCCTGATCATGGTCCAGAGCATCGATTTTCCACATGGCTAAAGGAGACGCTACGTGAGTTTTTGTGGTCAAATGTATATCTACACCCTATGTACATGATCTAGATCACCCCCGGTCCCATTAGTTTAAATAGTACCTGTTGGCGATGTTCAGTTCATAATGTTGTCACTATATGTCTGTATTGACCCATTTGTAAGTGTGCAAGAAGAAAATGGAAATAGAATAATTAAATAGGGTCATATCAAATACTTTGTTTATAAACAAGTTGTTGACTGATCCAAATATGGAAATAAAGTAATAACGTGAATACATATTTAAAGTCCAGTGGCTTTTAGTGTTAATTGCATGTGTTTGTGTGTCTTTCACAGACCCTGGTGTTTCGGAGACGGGGAGCAAAGATTGAAAGTAGTTACACAGTGACCACTAGATTGTTGCTGTCTACAGTCAGACGCTTCCTAATAGCATCTATTAGGACGCCTCTGAATGTCCAACACGTTGATGGGACTGCAGATGACCACACCACTTTTCTCTCAACAAGAACAACATGATTCCTCACAGAATCATCTGTAAATTAGCCACCAAAGATCGGACATATGGATGTCTGCAGTCATAGCTGAAAGTGGAGAGGGATTTCCTGTTTTCCACACAGTTTGGGTGAATTTGCCATTGTTAAAACGTATTTCAGCATGTATATAGCTTGGTGTTTTTATTTTGTTTTGTTCTGTGCCACACTAAATCAACTGGAGCTATAGCTCCCTCCATATTCTGTGGCGCTAACACCACTAACGCAGCCTGTGATATTCACTACTTCACATCAATGAACAGTGCCCCACTGCTTGCTCTCCAAGTCTAGTGTTATTTGAATTACCACGCAGTTGTGAAAGACAGTTGGGACACAGTGACAAATCAAGGACCAACTTGCAGAGAAGATGGGACAGGAATTTAAACGTATCAGCCTTGACAACTTGAAGTCATTTTGTACCAAGAGTCGATTTGGAAATGCATGCATCCTTTAGGCCTAACAGCAGCTTAAATTATTGTAACTAACTCTTCTCAAACAATGTATAGAGAGCCATAGCATCTTCATGTTAAAATGTTTGTGAATACTTAAGTCATTTTGTATTTGGTTTGATCTCAGTACAGCCACAAACCAGAGACTTCAATGAGAGTTGCACACTGTTTCATCATGTTTCTTAATATTTGTTATGTGGCTGAATCAATAAATCTTCAATTCCTCATACTTTTATTTTATAAATACCATTTAATAACATGAACGTAGTAAATATATTTGGTAACACACAAGTGTGTATGTGTGTGTGCGTGCGTGTACATACATGACAATTGTTGGAGCAAATGAATAACTGGTGAGTGGCTGGAATAAAAGCTAAGACAAATGGATATCCGTAGATGATTTATTTCATACTCTGCAGCACATAAAAAACACAGTTTCAAAGGCAACTCCACGCAGAGCAGAGAAGCCCTTTTTGTAGAGAGAGGTAAACATTCACTAAAGGGTACAAGGTACAGTCAAGGTTGGACACATGATCGGGTAGAGGAGCTTTTCTCAGGAGTCTCATGAGAACAGAGCACAACGCAGGATGGGGGAAACCGGCAGCTTCGCACAGTTAGACAGTTGCAAAGACATAAGCCACTATGGAGTGCACACAACAACTTGATCACCTCAACTAGTTAGTTAAGCGGGCTGACCTCGGAATAGGACCTGGAGTCATTTTCCATCACAAGATGCAATGAAATGTTATGTTGTCATTCATAATTAGTATAGACTAATAACAATTTAATAAAATAATTACTTTCTACTTGCTGCAAACATTTACAATTTGATATTGATAAATGTACAAAAACATTCTGTCAATCAGACATTGATCAATATAGAAAATAGAATCTAATCTTGTATATGGGGTATATTTTATAACAGGCAGGGTTATTTTCTTAATGAATATATCCTTGTTAAAAGACAGCAGTACAAAATTAATGCAGTTCTCTCAGATCTCACATAGTAGAGATTCTAAATCATGAAACATTAGTTATTTTTGGTTGTTCGATTTTTTTCTTATCAAACAAAAGGTCCTAATCTGTTTGATTGACAGGTGAGATGATCAGGTTTTATAATTATAGAGACCTGGACTGAGGAATGGATAGAGAGGCTCAGTAAAGGTGCAGCCAGTAGCAGAGTAGATATGAACCCTGGCTTCCACATCATAGAAGGAGACCAGACCCTCATCATAATCAACAAACACCCCCACCTTCTGGAGCTCAGCTCTCAGAGGGAGACGGACATCAGGGTTATCATTAAATACCAACCCATCCTTGTTTAAGTAAAGAGTCCAGGAGCCATTCTTAGGGGTCAAACTGATCACACCTTTTCTGTTGATGGACTCTCTGGCCACTCTGTGGTATGGTGGCCTGCATGGGCCATCTCGCATGCTCACCCAGGCAAAGAGGCAGGGGTTCCTTCTTCTTCAGCTCAGCGCCTCAAACACAGACCTCTGTGTGTTTCAACATGTATGCTCAAGGTCCTATTAGACGCCACGGGGTAGGTGGTGTATCAACCAGCCTGCAGGGCTCATCTCTGGAGAAACGCCAATACCTGGGATCTGTTTACTTTCGGCTCCTTTCTACAATTCTCTCCATATTCCGTCACTCATTGGGCATTTAAGTCGGGATATGGAAATGCACTTGCTGGTATCCTGATTATTAATGTTGGTGTAGACAAAGCCTCTGTTGTGCTTTTTATTTAGTGAACCCCCAACCTTAAAGTTGAGACTGATCCTATGCTGAACACAAGAGAACATTCAGTTGGATCCACTGAGTTGTTTATTAGCATTATGCTTTATTAACCAATACAACAGAAAAATAGTCCCTTACATGTACACAATAAACACAAGGACTAAAACAATAGAAGCAGCAGACATTACAAATCATAAACAGGTGTGCACATATAATAACTGAACATGTTCTGCTGCTATGTTGTTCCCAACAGAATACAAGGAATCAATATTCAGTTTAAAGTCATTCACAACATGATCAATAGCTTTTCCCATAGACCGCTTGCAATGTTAAATGTATTTTAAATATTGATTGATGGTAAATATAACATGTTTATACTACAATATTTCGTATAATTTCAGAAAAAAAACAATTTCATACAAAAGAGCTCTGATATTAGTTTTTATTTTTGATAAGCCTTACATGGAACCTGATTTAAAGCAGATTTTATATTAAATTCATAATGCTTAGTGCAAACGTTTTTAAATGTATAAAAAACATTCAGCAGCAATCAGACATTGATCAATATAGTATTTAATCTAATCTTGTATTATGGGGTATATTTTACAACAGTCAGGGTTATTTTCCTAATGAATTAATCCTTGTCATTCATGATTCAGAAGTATTAACAAATTAACTAAAAACGACATGTTATTTAATACAAACGAATCCTCCAAGCATGGTTAAACCATTTAACAATTTATAACAAAAAAAATATTCAGGAGATAACATACATTGAAAACACATAATGGTTTATATTTTATAATAGTCTATAACATTTTCTAAATGTATCCTTGTTAAATGACAGCAGTACGACATTAATGCAGTTCTCTCAGATCTCACATGGTAGAGATTCCCATTCAGGAAACAACATTAGTGGTTTTGGTTGTTTGACCCTTAACCCTTGACAAACAAATGTCCTAGTCTGTTTGATTGACTTCTACTTCTGATATTTTGTACCATACATGTACTGTTTTCTGCTGTCCCATCCCGTCTCCCCTTGCGTGCTCACATAGGTACATGTGCACGCATACACACACACATACACACGCACACGCACACACACACACACACACACACACACACACACACACACACACACACACACACACAAAGTATTCTTTAATATATCTATTCATACACTCACAGACATAACATACATTTCCACCCAAAAGGACCACAATGGAAACAAGCTCTTGGGCTTTATTGTGTTTGATCCCTTTGTCAGTTGTCAATAAAGAATTGACAAATCTCGGGGCGGTGCGCTGGCACTCCGGACACGCCTGACAGTGCTGAGTGACGTCCCTCTTAACCCCGGGCCAGTAAACCCGCTCTAGGATTGTGTCCCTAGTCTAGTCCATGCCTAGGTGAGCCCCTAGTACATGGGAATGGGCCTTTGCTCATGTAGGGGTGGGGGCACCACCAACTGCTGGGTCACTGCTCCCCCCTCCTCCCCCCCTCTACTACCCGATAAAGCAAGCCCGCCTGGTGCTGGAATGGGGGTGGGGTAGGTTACTCACCGACTCCCGGGCCTGGCCGTCACGGGCGAGGACGTGGCTCCAGGCGTGCTTCAGGGCGTCGTCCTGCAGTTGGGCGGTGGTGAACTGCCCGGGCCGGTCCCCCCCCCCCCTCTCCCACCCCACGTCAGAGAACTCTGTGAGTGGGGAGCTCAGTGTCTGGGGGGCCTGGGGGAGGCCCCGTAGAGTCTGTGTGGTGGGGCCCTCTCGTCGGGCGGGGGCCAGTGAGCGACTCGCCACAGGCGGGTGGGACGGGTCGGCCGCGTGGCCTCAGCTGGGGTCGGGGGGCCGGGGGCCCGGCTTAGGTGAAGATGGGGCGGTCTCTCCCTCTGAGTGGGGGTCCCAGCTGAAACAGCGCCATTCCTCTCGGGCGGGGGTCGGCGACCTCGGCGGGGGAGGGCCAATGACGACGTAGTGGGCAGAAAAAAAGGGTTTGAATGTTTTGTCAGCCAAAATAAACGACACATCCTACTACTGCCAATGTCATAAATGCAACAAACTATAGACTATTAGTTATTTAATATATAGTATAACCAAATATAAAACGCTTGTACGCTGTGTTATCTTCATTTTAGGTGTCAAGAAGGTTTTATTTGGTGGTAGAGGGACCACAAACGGCTCTTTAGAGAGTGCAGGTTGCAGACCCCTGCCCCAGTGAACACAAGTCAGTGGTGCATTGAAGCCGTGACGGCGCTTTACTTCAAAGAAAAGAACAAACGTCAGGGGCCCAACAGAAAACAAAAAGTGTTCTGGCTCCGTGAGCCACGGAGAGCCCTCCGGTGCTGTTCCCGGTAACGCCGGTCTCCTCCGAGGGGGGGGGGGGGGGGGGGTGTAGTACAGGCCCGGACGCCACTCGTCAGCGTAGCGTCACTGCCCCTCCGAGGGGTTGGTCCAGCTTCTCGTTCCGGGTAGCTGCGCTCCAACGTCCGTTCCCCAGGGCGGCTCCTGTCTAGGGAAGAGGAGGGAAACGGTCCTCTACCCGCGAGCATCCTCTCCCCCAGGCTGTTGGATGTTCGTGGCGTTAGGCTGCGTTCTCCGCTCTGCGACACACGACACACACACGCAGCCCGTTTACACGTTTGGCAGGACAAACCTTAAAACAAGTCACCCCGAGTCCCGTGTCTGCTGGCGTTCCTCCTCCTCCTCCTCCTCCTCCTCCTCCGTCGCAGGTGTTTCCCACGGCGCTGAGCGGGGCCAGCGCTAATGCGCTCCCGGGGGCCAGCTGGGGGAGAGCGGCGGTCTGCTCCGTCTACCAGCGCTCCCCTGGGCCGTCTGGGCCGCTGCGCTGGAGCCGGGCTGACACAATGTCTTGAAACACATCTCTAGTAGGACTGCTGATGTCTTCTGTGTCTCTCTCTCCATTTCTGTCTGACCAAAGACATCCTGCGAGAGAGAGGAGTAACTGATGAGAGAAGAGGGTGCAGAGCTGAGGCAGGGAGAGGGTGAGAAATGGAGAGGTAGAGGAGAGTGATTGACCACATGAGAGAAGAGAAGAGAGTAGGAGAAGCGTGTATTCAGGCTGATGGGAGAGGAAGGGCTAATGCTGTTGACAGAGTGACAGCGGGAGTTCATTGTGTAGGAGAGAGGAGAGGAGATTGAGGAGAGAGAGGGGAGAGGAGATGAGGAGAGAGAGAGAGAGATGGATAGAGGAGGTGACTGAGAGAAGAGGAGAGGAGAGACGAAGGAGAGTAGGAGTATTTCAACTGAATACATATGTACTGAATGTACCTTTGTTTGAATACATATTGTACTGAGATTACCTATTCTACTGAATACATTTGTACCTGAGAGTTCCTATTCTTATAGAATAAATAAACAAAGGTTTAATAGATTCTCAGAAGTATTATTCTGTTCAATATAAGTTGACACACAATATAGGTAATATAGACCTCAAATACATGTATATTCTTTGTAAAATTTTCAACAAAATAAATAATCACTCTTGTGTACTGATACTATTTATCTCATTGTCTACTTGTGAATCCGTGATGTTTATGTCTGTGAAGATCAACCACACCAACAGACACGCTGTGTCTATGAGTCTACCTCTGTCAGGACAAGCTGATTCGAAGGCGATTACAAACGTGTGTTCCTGCGCAGACCGTCGATAGGTTGAGGAAGATTCATGTGTGTGATCCTGTCAATTCATTTGTAGGGTGACCACTGCAACTTAACACTGAGATGTTCATCCGGAGAACACCCTTTAGTCTGATCCCACAAGTATGTTAAAAACAACCAATTTGAACACATACTAGTCAGTATGGTTCTAAAACACCCTCGATGCCTGTACTATATACGTACTCTTTAATCACCCATGTAAAAAAAAAACAATATTTAATGTTTCATAATCAGTTGCGTTGTTCTACTTATTACATAGATCACCAAAGCTGTCGAGACTTTATTGAGTAGATTGTCGTGCTCACGTTGTTGACCGTCGCAACTCTAGGTTCACACAGGTTCATCTCCATAAAATAACAATATGAAAATCAAGTTTCTGTGACCCTGTACAACAAGACCTGCACAGTCATATCTAACCCCACCAAATAAACATTCCCCAGAAGCGCCCAGTCTTAAACAGAGCAATGAAACCACCCTTGTCACTGACCATCTCCAGTTTCCTCCCAGCCGTCACACGTGCGCTGACTTCTGCCACTCGCAATTCCTCCGCCACCGTTCACCTTGCACTCCCACATAAGTCATCATCACACTCACTAGACACACCTTCTTAAGAGTAATAAGAGTTCTAATACGCTCGAATAGATACTGTGCCCGCCCAGCATCAACGTTTACTAAGAGACAGTGTCCATGCACAATCGTATGTTTCTATAGACCCTGCATTTATATACACAAGGAAACGTTTTCTATTAAATCTCAGCTTGCTTTTATATTACCTTCATCCCTCTATTAATTACCTTTATTATTTGGTATAAGTTTTGTTGTGACTTCTATTAAACCATACCCTTTATAATTCTTATATAGTTTTTTATATAATGTATTCTTTATTATAATTCGCTTATATAGTTAGGAAGATATAAATTTCTCTAAACCTTCTTCATTCCTTTGTTTAGGCTTATATAGTTTCTGAACCTCTTAGAATAAAGCTGTTGGAACTCTTCTATTATTCATTTTGCTTTTTATTTTTATTACAACCTTTTTTTATAATAGGAATATAGTTGTTATCGCGATAATAAAGTCTTTTCTGTCTTACAGCCCTCTCTCTGAAACAGATTTTGTTGGCTAATGATCTTATTACTCTTCCACCTTAAAGCGTGGTTATGAAGACATATTAACGTATAAAAATAGAAGGAAACTCTCTATTAAAGTTACACAGAACACATTATAGATAATGTTGATGGTATATAACACATAATACAGTAAACCTAATTCTAGTGAACCTCTTTATGTGAACAATAGTTTAAAAATACTCTATTTATCTAACTAAGATATTTAAACAGATATTATGAGATAAGAAAGAATTGTCTATGAAATTTATAGAATACTGACCAAGACTGCTAGTGTCCTATTTATAACAGCCAGAATAGGAGTAGTAATAGAATAACTATATCTGGAGTCTAATACTCAAGTTAAACATAGGGAGTAAGAATAATATCTATAGACCTCTATGTTTTAAGATATAAGGATTGTATATATCACAATTATATAAGTCATTGTATAAGTTTATATTCAGCTAATAATATTACTACAGATGTAACACTCAATAAACATTATTTATACTATATGAATAAGTAAATACAAATAATCTCTTCTCATTTTTTTTACAAATGTGTGAGTACTTGAAATATAATGACAGTAGTGTTCATGTAAAAGATATGTGTAAATGAAGATATAATTCTCGTATTTGTGCGTGACTATGTGTCTATAATGGTGTGCAGGTGTGTGTGTATGTGTGTGGTGTGTGTTATGTGTGCTTGTGTGTGTCTATGTTGGGTGTGTGTGCTATGTGTCTGTTGTGTGTGCTATGTGTGTTCATGTGTGTGTATGTGTGTGTGTTGTGTGTGTATATGTTTGTGTGTGTGTATGAATGTGTGTGTGTTGTATGTGTGTGAGTTTTGTGTTACTGTGTGTGTGTGTGTACAACGTGTGTGTGTGTGTGTACTATGGTGTGTGTGTTGTCAAGTAAGGTTGATTCATCAAAACCAACGTTAAGTTGAACATGAGTGCCCTCCAGGATGATGTATGTTATTCGTGTTTCTTTATCCACTGTTCTTTATCCTATCAACTGGCACTGATGACCTATACAATTTATGAGCACTGGTTTATCATACTCCTATGTGAAAAACATAAGAGCACTTACTAGGTTGAAAATAAACTGCTGTATCAAATTGTCTAAATATGATATGAGATGATTGTATTATGTACACTATAAAGCAGGGGTTCAATACTGTTAGAGCACCAAAGCTGATGTTGTCTTGATGTATGTTGCTACTCTCTACTGTTAATACTTATACACACTGATATTGTTGTAATTCAGACATATTTATGAATTGAATAATACTATGAATGAATGTAATGCGACGGTGGGCTTACAAGCTCGGCTCGATTTATCAATGAAGGAGGAGACTATGAGTATCTGATCTGGTTGTAGAGTGGTTTCATAAACATGGTTCATCCATCAGGTCTAATGTGTAGTACAACGCGGGTGAAATGAAAGTGATTGGCTGGAAAACAAGTTGTTTCCCATGATACAACGGCCGGCATGTGTGAGAGCACGGAGAGCAGTAGTCCCAGACGTCCATTCCAAACAGCGATCTGGTGACAACACGCCCTTGTCACTAAGGCCAATAAGCTGCAGCGGTTTCCTTCACATCGACACAGATCACACGTTGACAATAAGCTGCCCTTGCTGCTTGTGGGACTTTACAAAGAGGCGTTCCCTCCCACCTAGACGCGGCTCGCGCGCGGGCGGGGCTATGTGTAGCCCCGCCCACCAGTTCAATTGGTTTGTGGAGGGGCGGGGTCAGCCAGTCAGTCAGTCAGTCTCTCTGCATGGAGAGCAGTAGTACCAGACGTAGGCTTATATAGTTATAGGAACCAACGAATAATAAAGAATAAAGCTGTTGAGAACTCTTCTATTAAACCTTCATTACCCTTTATAATTAGGCTTATATAGTTATAGGAACCAACGAATAATAAAGAATAAAGCTGTTGAGAACTCTTCTATTAAACCTTCATTACCCTTTATAATTAGGCTTATATAGTTATAGGAACCAACGAATAATAAAGAATAAAGCTGTTGAGAACTCTTCTATTAAACCTTCATTACCCTTTATAATTAGGCTTATATAGTTATAGGAACCAACGAATAATAAAGAATAAAGCTGTTGATACTCTTCTATTAAACCTTCATTACCCTTTATAATTAGGCTTATATAGTTATAGGAACCAACGAATAATAAAGAATAAAGCTGTTGAGAACTCTTCTATTAAACCTTCATTACCCTTTATAATTAGGCTTATATAGTTATAGGAACCAACGAATAATAAAGAATAAAGCTGTTGAGAACTCTTCTATTAAACCTTCATTACCCTTTATAATTAGGCTTATATAGTTATAGGAACCAACGAATAATAAAGAATAAATCTGTTGAGAACTCTTCTATTAAACCTTCATTACCCTTTATAATTAGGCTTATATAGTTATAGGAACCAACAAATAATAAAGAATAAAGCTGTTGTGAACTCTAGCCATACTCTTGGTGCATGGCAATGCGTCATACACAGAACACACAGATTATTGTATTTTTATAGGTCTATATTCCTACAGTTTGAGAGACAAATTCTCGCTCTGAACCACAACCAGGGTTTTCTTTCTACATTATGTGATTATTCTAGTAACGTTGACTAAAGAGCATAGGTTACTAAGTTTAAGATCATAGAAGACATACTAAGATGGACCAAGATAAGTGTTTATATTGGTAACGATAAGAATTGTAGGTAATATAATTATATAGAATAATGAGCACTGTCAATAACCTCCTATTTATAACAGCCTACTTTTATATCTAACAAGTATATATTTAAAGTAATAATAACTCAAGTAGAAGTAAAATAAGTCATCAGATAATGACTTGAGGAAGAGTAAGAAAGTATCTAGTGAAAAGACTACTCAAGTACTGAGTTACTTCATACCAAATGATTTATTGTTGTAATAAGCAGAGCAAGATTAACATAAATAGACAAATATTACATTGTATATAGTTGTCTAATAGACATTAACAACGCATAAAATAGCCATGTAACCCGTCAAATAAAACAACACATTAAATCTTTACAAAATAAGGAAATAAGGAAAATACAGCTACAATAAATCTCTCTCTCGTCTCCATTTTTAATTCACAAACAGACTTGAGTAAAATTGAACAGTATGTTACATTAAAAAATGTAAAAGATTATTGAAGTAAATGAAAGAGAAAATATAACTTCTTCGTGTAATTATGTGTGTGTACTATGTGTGTGTACTATGTGCGTGTGCTATGTGTGTGTGTACTATGTGTGTGTGTGCTGTGTGTGTGTGTACTATGTGCGTGTGCTATGTGTGCGTGTGCTATGTGTGTGTGTACTATGTGTGTGTGTGGTATGTGTGTGTGTGCTATGTGTGTGTGCTATGTGTGTGTGTGTGCTATGTGTGTGTGCTATGTGTGTGTGCTGTGTGTGTATGATGTGTGTTTGTGTGTGTGTACCATGTGTGTGTGTGTGTGTGCACTATGTGTGTGTGTGTGTGTGTACTATGTGTGTGTGTGTGTGTGTACTATGTGTGTGTGTGTACTATGTGTGTGTGTGTGTTGTCAAGTAAGGTTGATTCATCAAAACCCAGACAGCATTACAAGTTGAACATGAGTCATACAGGGATGATGTTATTGTCGGTTGTTATCCACTATGTATCCTATATGTTAGCCTACAAGCACTGGTACAACGACAACTGATTTTTATGAGCACATTTTTATGAGCACTGGTTTATCATGGTTTTCCTATACAAGATGTGAAACATATAAGAGCACTTACTAGGTTGAGCACTGGATAAACTGCTGTTATCACCAATTGTCTAAATATATGATATGAGATGATTGTATTATGTATACACTATAAAGCACGGGTTCATATTATACTGGTAATGACATATGAGCACTCAAAAGAATGTTGTATCACCAAAGATTGGTCTCATGATGTATGATATACGCTCTACCTTTTGTCTTAAGCACTGATATATATTGTTTTGTAATCCAATACTATGTTATGTATGAATAATACTATGAATGAATATGACCATCTGCGTTAACGGGTATGGCCTTACAACTAGAAACGCTCGGAAGATCTTATTCAATGAAGAAACAGGTTTATGATACTATGAGTAAATGTCTAGCATAAAATGCATACCTCAGGCGTAGAGTGGTGCTTGAGAACATGGGCTCATCCATCAGGTCTAATGTGTAGTACAACGCGGGTGAAATGAAAGTGATTGGCTGGAAAACAAGTTTCCCATGATTCCCACAACGTGGCCGGGCATGTGTGAGAGCACGGAGAGCAGTAGTCCCAGACGTCCATTCCAAACAGCGATCTGGTGACAACACGCCCTTGTCACTAAGGCCAATAAGCTGCAGCGGTTTCCTTCACATCGACACAGATCACACGTTGACAATAAGCTGCCCTTGCTGCTTGTGGGACTTTACAAAGAGGCGTTCCCTCCCACCTAGACGCGGCTCGCGCGCGGGCGGGGCTATGTGTAGCCCCGCCCACCAGTTCAATTGGTTTGTGGAGGGGCGGGGTCAGCCAGTCAGTCAGTCAGTCTCTCTGCATGGAGAGCAGTAGTACCAGACGTAGGCTTATATAGTTATAGGAACCAACGAATAATAAAGAATAAAGCTGTTGAGAACTCTTCTATTAAACCTTCATTACCCTTTATAATTAGGCTTATATAGTTATAGGAACCAACGAATAATAAAGAATAAAGCTGTTGAGAACTCTTCTATTAAACCTTCATTACCCTTTATAATTAGGCTTATATAGTTATAGGAACCAACGAATAATAAAGAATAAAGCTGTTGAGAACTCTTCTATTAAACCTTCATTACCCTTTATAATTAGGCTTATATAGTTATAGGAACCAACGAATAATAAAGAATAAAGCTGTTGATACTCTTCTATTAAACCTTCATTACCCTTTATAATTAGGCTTATATAGTTATAGGAACCAATGAATAATAAAGAATAAAGCTGTTGAGAACTCTTCTATTAAACCTTCATTACCCTTTATAATTAGGCTTATATAGTTATAGGAACCAACGAATAATAAAGAATAAAGCTGTTGAGAACTCTTCTATTAAACCTTCATTACCCTTTATAATTAGGCTTATATAGTTATAGGAACCAACGAATAATAAAGAATAAATCTGTTGAGAACTCTTCTATTAAACCTTCATTACCCTTTATAATTAGGCTTATATAGTTATAGGAACCAACAAATAATAAAGAATAAAGCTGTTGTGAACTCTAGCCATACTCTTGGTGCATGGCAATGCGTCATACACAGAACACACAGATTATTGTATTTTTATAGGTCTATATTCCTACAGTTTGAGAGACAAATTCTCGCTCTGAACCACAACCAGGGTTTTCTTTCTACATTATGTGATTATTCTAGTAACGTTGACTAAAGAGCATAGGTTACTAAGTTTAAGATCATAGAAGACATACTAAGATGGACCAAGATAAGTGTTTATATTGGTAACGATAAGAATTGTAGGTAATATAATTATATAGAATAATGAGCACTGTCAATAACCTCCTATTTATAACAGCCTACTTTTATATCTAACAAGTATATATTTAAAGTAATAATAACTCAAGTAGAAGTAAAATAAGTCATCAGATAATGACTTGAGGAAGAGTAAGAAAGTATCTAGTGAAAAGACTACTCAAGTACTGAGTTACTTCATACCAAATGATTTATTGTTGTAATAAGCAGAGCAAGATTAACATAAATAGACAAATATTACATTGTATATAGTTGTCTAATAGACATTAACAACGCATAAAATAGCCATGTAACCCGTCAAATAAAACAACACATTAAATCTTTACAAAATAAGGAAATAAGGAAAATACAGCTACAATAAATCTCTCTCTCGTCTCCATTTTTAATTCACAAACAGACTTGAGTAAAATTGAACAGTATGTTACATTAAAAAATGTAAAAGATTATTGAAGTAAATGAAAGAGAAAATATAACTTCTTCGTGTAATTATGTGTGTGTACTATGTGTGTGTACTATGTGCGTGTGCTATGTGTGTGTGTACTATGTGTGTGTGCTGTGTGTGTGTGTACTATGTGCGTGTGCTATGTGTGCGTGTGCTATGTGTGTGTGTACTATGTGTGTGTGGTATGTGTGTGTGTGCTATGTGTGTGTGCTATGTGTGTGTGCTATGTGTGTGTGCTATGTGTGTGTGCTGTGTGTGTATGATGTGTGTTTGTGTGTGTACCATGTGTGTGTGTGTGTGTGCACTATGTGTGTGTGTGTGTGTACTATGTGTGTGTGTGTGTGTACTATGTGTGTGTGTGTGTACTATGTGTGTGTGTGTGTTGTCAAGTAAGGTTGATTCATCAAAACCCAGACAGCATTACAAGTTGAACATGAGTCATACAGGGATGATGTTATTGTCGGTTGTTATCCACTATGTATCCTATATGTTAGCCTACAAGCACTGGTACAACGACAACTGATTTTTATGAGCACATTTTTATGAGCACTGGTTTATCATGGTTTTCCTATACAAGATGTGAAACATATAAGAGCACTTACTAGGTTGAGCACTGGATAAACTGCTGTTATCACCAATTGTCTAAATATACGATATGAGATGATTGTATTATGTATACACTATAAAGCACGGGTTCATATTATACTGGTAATGACATATGAGCACTCAAAAGAATGTTGTATCACCAAAGATTGGTCTCATGATGTATGATATACGCTCTACCTTTTGTCTTAAGCACTGATATATTGTTTTGTAATCCAATACTATGTTATGTATGAATAATACTATGAATGAATATGACCATCTGCGTTAACGGGTATGGCCTTACAACTAGAAACGCTCGGAAGATCTTATTCAATGAAGAAACAGGTTTATGATACTATGAGTAAATGTCTAGCATAAAATGCATACCTCAGGCGTAGAGTGGTGCTTGAGAACATGGGCTCATCCATCAGGTCTAATGTGTAGTACAACGCGGGTGAAATGAAAGTGATTGGCTGGAAAACAAGTTTCCCATGATTCCCACAACGTGGCCGGGCATGTGTGAGAGCACGGAGAGCAGTAGTCCCAGACGTCCATTCCAAACAGCGATCTGGTGACAACACGCCCTTGTCACTAAGGCCAATAAGCTGCAGCGGTTTCCTTCACATCGACACAGATCACACGTTGACAATAAGCTGCCCTTGCTGCTTGTGGGACTTTACAAAGAGGCGTTCCCTCCCACCTAGACGCGGCTCGCGCGCGGGCGGGGCTATGTGTAGCCCCGCCCACCAGTTCAATTGGTTTGTGGAGGGGCGGGGTCAGCCAGTCAGTCTCTCTGCATGGAGAGCAGTAGTACCAGACGTAGGCTTATATAGTTATAGGAACCAACGAATAATAAAGAATAAAGCTGTTGAGAACTCTTCTATTAAACCTTCATTACCCTTTATAATTAGGCTTATATAGTTATAGGAACCAACGAATAATAAAGAATAAAGCTGTTGAGAACTCTTCTATTAAACCTTCATTACCCTTTATAATTAGGCTTATATAGTTATAGGAACCAACGAATAATAAAGAATAAAGCTGTTGAGAACTCTTCTATTAAACCTTCATTACCCTTTATAATTAGGCTTATATAGTTATAGGAACCAACGAATAATAAAGAATAAAGCTGTTGATACTCTTCTATTAAACCTTCATTACCCTTTATAATTAGGCTTATATAGTTATAGGAACCAATGAATAATAAAGAATAAAGCTGTTGAGAACTCTTCTATTAAACCTTCATTACCCTTTATAATTAGGCTTATATAGTTATAGGAACCAACGAATAATAAAGAATAAAGCTGTTGAGAACTCTTCTATTAAACCTTCATTACCCTTTATAATTAGGCTTATATAGTTATAGGAACCAACGAATAATAAAGAATAAATCTGTTGAGAACTCTTCTATTAAACCTTCATTACCCTTTATAATTAGGCTTATATAGTTATAGGAACCAACAAATAATAAAGAATAAAGCTGTTGTGAACTCTAGCCATACTCTTGGTGCATGGCAATGCGTCATACACAGAACACACAGATTATTGTATTTTTATAGGTCTATATTCCTACAGTTTGAGAGACAAATTCTCGCTCTGAACCACAACCAGGGTTTTCTTTCTACATTATGTGATTATTCTAGTAATGTTGACTAAAGAGCATAGGTTACTAAGTTTAAGATCATAGAAGACATACTAAGACGGAACAAGATAAGTGTTTATATTGGTAATGATAAGAATTGTTGGTAATATAATTATTTAGAATAATGAGCACTGTCAATAACCTCCTATTTATAACAGCCTACTTTTATATATAACAAGTATATATTTAAAGTAATAATAACTCATGTAAAAGTAAAAGTAGTCATCAGATAATGACTTGAGGAAGAGTAAGAAAGTATCTAGTGAAAAGACTACTCAGGTACTGAGTTACTTCATACCAAATGATTTATTGTTGTAATAAGCAGAGCAAGATTAAAGTAAATAGACACATTACATTGTATATGCTTGTCTAATAGACATTAACAACATATAAAATAGCATGTATCCCTTCAAATAAAACACAGAATAACACATTCAATCTTAACAAAAAAAAATGAAGGAAAATACACCCACAATAAATCTCTCTCGCCTCCATTTTTAATTCACACAGACTTGAGTAAAATCACACCAAAGTATGTAACATAAAAAAAATGTAAAAAGTTATTGAAGTAAATGAGAGAAAATATAACTTTTTCGTGTATTTATGTGTGTGTGTCCGCCTGCCCACCCACTGGAGCGAGTGAGTGTTTTTTTTTCTACAACTGACACAAAGACACTGAGGCACCACCTCATACCCCAAACCCAGGGAGGAGGTCCTCCTGGGTGAAGGTGGACTGGAAGGTGTGGATGTGTGTCAGAGTGTCTGAGGACCCTCCTACACCTGGGGACACTCTGTAGAAGGACAGAGTGCCAGCAGGCCGGTCCAGATACACTCCTACTCTGTTAGAGCCAGCGGGGGGGAGACTTATGACTGTTCCAATACCGTTGTACTGGGCAGAGTAACCATAATCATGACAAAGAAGACTCCAGGAGTTGTTGTTCCCTCCAAGCAAGCTGTCATCACTCCCACTTTTTCTTGTGATTCCTCTGTATGTCACTCCTATAGAAACAAGTCTTTTCCACTCTACCTCCCAGTAACAGCGGCCAGTCTGACCCTCTCTACATGACACCTGGTAGCAGGAGTCAAATCTCTCTGGGTGATCAGGATACACCTGATACTCTCTAACCCACGTCACCTTTCTGTTGTCCTCAGATAGAGAGAGTTGTCTGTGGGGCTGTGGGTCCAGTGTGAGTTCACAGGCATCTGATGGGAGAACAAGACATGATTAGCTGCTGAACCATTCTTCATCATTTCAAATTACACACATATACATTGCACTCAACCTTCAAAGGGACACCTGTGTGAACAACAGACTGAACAAGCTGAGCTCACATACAGGCTGGAAATTAACTGTTGGAGCCATAGAACTGGTTCATACATACTAATATATATATATATATATATATATATATATATATATATATATATATACACACAGACATGTACTAAATAAACACTTACACTTCTTTAGAGCTGATCTCAGGTCAGGCACCTTCTTCATCTCCATGTTCAGTGTCTCCTCCAGCTGATCCAGGGATCTCCTCAAGGTCCCTACGTATGACGGAGGACGGACCTCCACCGTTGTCCAGTCCCTGGCGGGTGGAGGATCCTTCAGGGATCTGAAGGTCTGGAGGAAGTGGAGGTGATCTTCAGTGTGTGAGAGCTGCTTCGCCTCTGAGATTCTATTGGTCAGATTTTTTATTTCCTGCTCCAGCTCTTTGATGAGGTCTTCAGCTTCTCTCTGTGTGGATTTCAGTTTCTCTTTAACCGTTTGGTTGAGATCATCCTGGCACTTTTCAATCGAGCGCTTCAGAGCAGTGAGGACTTGCACACCATCAGCTATCTCTCTGTCTGCGTCTGCTTTGCTGCAATCTACTGTGTCTTTAATATCCTGTATCTTTCGTTGTCTCTCCTGGATCATATGATGAACTTTCTTCCCCAGCTGGGCCGTCTTCACTTCAAATTCCTCCTTTAGAGGTACAACAGGATGGGACTTGTGGTCCGTCACTGTGCAGTACAGACACAAACACACCTGTTCAGTCTGGCAGAAGAGCTCCAGAAGTCGGTCGTGTTTCTTACACATCCTGTCTTCCAGACGGTCCATAGGCTCGACCAGCCGATGTTTCTTCAGGCGTGCGACTCTCTGATGAGGCTCCAGGTGGGTTTGGCAGTAAGAGGTAAAACACACTAGGCAGGACTTCACAGCCTTCAGCTGGGTCCCAGTACAGACATCACAAAATGGAACTTCTCTTGGTTCAATCGATGGCTGCACTTTTACTTTTACCGTTTTTCTTCTAAACCGATCCCTGATATGAAGGTATTGACCTGTAAATCAGGTCTTGTGTGGAACAGCTTGTTGCAAACAGGACATTTGTACTGGACTTGGTCATCCCAGAACCTTGTAATACAGGTTCTACAGAAGTTGTGTCCACATGGAGTGGAAACTGGGCTGTTGAACACATCCAGACAGATGGAACATGAAAAGTCCTCTTCAGACCAGGAAGTGTTGGACGCCATTCCTAGAAGAGATTATTTAAAAAAGATTATGTTAAAAACAAAGACATTCATTTTCTAATGGTAAAACAACAGTTTATAACTAGGTATAATCCATCTATATTCATACATGCGTTGTTATTACAAGCAGAGCCCTTCATCCAACAGGTCGGTACAACATCAATCCCAACATGTGCCTCCTGCTCCGTATGGACACAAACGTCGCTATGGACTCTCACACCGCTACCAACGCGGACGAAAGAGCCCGGTGCCCTCACGCATGCGTCCTCCTTATGAAGACTGATACTTTAATAGCTGCGCATGCGTCCTCCTCATGAAGACTCATACTTTAATGGCTGCGCTTGTGTCCTCCTCATGAAGATCGATACTTTAATAGCAGTGAAACCAACGTTACAATTCCATTGTTGTCCCGTCACGTCGGATTCAACCAACACATCCAGAGCTGCGCTCCAAACAGCACGTCACCCACCAAGGATGTGTTGGTATAACCCGACGAGGCGACACAACAAGTGGATTTAAAGGCTTGTTTCGCTGCGCATCCACAAAGTCACAGCGCGTTTTTTCATGAGGACACATACGTTAGCTCAGTGATCTTTTAAATCACCGATTCCGCATTGCAAAGTGGTTTCAAAGACTAAAAGAGTAGTTTGGAAACAGAGTAAGTCCATAGCCACGTGTGTTGATACGGAGCGCAGGAGTACAGGACGGCTTCAACGAGGATTATGGCTCAACATGTTGGACTCACCTTCTAATGTTTCCGTCTGAATATTCCCTTTAAAAAGGCTTCTTTGTCTCCGGAGCGTGAGAAGGGCCGACACGTGGCGTTTCTTAGCTTTGGTTTAAATGAACTTCCGTCTCCCGAACATGAGAGAAGGGTCTGTATATAGAGCTCGGCCACGCCCCTCCTGTGGGACCATTTCCGGTCCTGAGGTTGCAGAAGGAAGTGACGTCTTAAATGGTGAACGCCAGAAGGGACGATACGATCGGCCCATACACATCCATCTACTGTAGGTTTCATCAGGTCATTTTACATCAAGCACGGAACGAATAAATGGCACGAAAAACTGATGAAATAATTCGGACTGACAAAATGGCGTCAACTTTACATCAGTTACGACGTGAATATGCGGCATTTTCCAGTAGGAATCGCACTGTGAAATAATTCAACCCTCAACCTAGTGTATGCTCTGTCACTTCATCTAAATACCCTATGTATTTAGAGGATTCAATTAGAATGGAGTTTCCCTTTGTAACCCAAGTGTAAAATAGTAAAACAATCACCCCCAATAGTAATAATAGTATTCTAGTTTAAACCCAAAAAGAAATACATGCATCATTATAACCATGTTATTATTATGTTACGTCTTTTATAATAACCTGCATTAAATCAGAATAATAATAACAAATAATTCCCTTTTCAACCCAAGTGTAAAATAGTAAAACAATCACCCCCAATAGTAAAAATAGTATAGTTTAAATTAGTTTAATTTAGGGTTAGGGTTACATGTGATTAAGGAGAAGGTAGCGGTTAGACAGTGAATACAGATACATGTGATAAAGGAGCAGGTAGGGGTTAGACAGTGTGTGTGTAGTAATATCCTCCCTCCACACACTGATGAAGAGGTGAATGAAGACTCCACTGTTGTGTGTGTGTAGTAATATCCTCCCTCCACACACTGATGAAGAGGTGAATGGAGACTCCACTGTTGTGTGTGTAGTAATATCCTCCCTCCATGCTGATGAAGAGCTGAATGCAGCGCTATTTAGAGAGAGAGTTTCGACAACGGAAGTTCAAAATGCTTGATCGTCACGGGGTTCATGGAGACTTCAGATAGTTCCCGGAAGTGTTTGGCGGGCCGTTTAAAACTGAATAGAAAGTGTAGATCTAGAGACAGAACTGCGATTTCTGGTAGTTATGAGTCAATAAATGCATTGATTTACAATATGTAAATAGCACACCAACATGTGTATGTAGTTATGTCAGTACGTTTTAATGATGTTTTAACGTCAAAATCAACCACCTACCTCGTTGACATATTTCACATTACCTTGGTTATAGAGCATGTTACTCTTTATTGCTTTGAAATGTTTTATTTTTAAATTATGTTCCTAAACTTCTAAGAAAGTCAAAAGCAATCACATCCTGATGTTAGCAGTATGTGTTTTTAGACCAAACTTAATGTGTTTATATGTTCCTTTTAGCTGTATGTGTTTTAGGACCTAATCGTATTGTGTTTTTGTGTTCATTTTAGCTGTATGTGTTTTAGGACCTAATCTGATTGTGTTTTTATGTTCCTTGTAGCTGTATGTGTTTTAGGACCTAATTTGATTGTGTTTTTATGTTCCTTGTAGCTGTATGTGTTTTAGGACCTAATCTGATTGTGTTTTTATGTTCCTTGTAGCTGTATGGGTTTTAGGACCCCATCTTAATTGTTCTTTATGTTGTTTTAACTGTTTGGTGTACAAAAATGTAAACCTCTAACTCTGCTCTACTAGTTGTATAATATGTATATGGCTATTAAACACATTTGTAAGTTAACCTAAAGTAAATTCTTAACTAATGTCTCTGACTATTATACCCAGTTGTAGGACAACCTAAGTTAATGAATAACTGATGTCTCTGACTATTAAACCCAGTTGTAAGAAAAACTAAGTTAAGTTAATGAATAACTAATATCTCTGACTATTAAACCCAGTATTAAGATAACCTAATTTATTTAATGAATAACTAATATCTCTGACTATTAAACCCAGTTGTAAGATAACCTAAGTTAATGAATAACTAATATCACTGACTATTAAACCCAGTTGTAAGATAACCTAAGTTAAAAAATAACTAATATCAGTGACTATTAAACCCAGTTGTAAGATAACCTAAGTTAATAAATAACTAATATCTCTGACAATTAAACCCAGTTGGAAGATAACCTAAGTTAAAAAATAACTAATATCTATGACGTAGGAGCCAATTCATTGTTTACTTTTATTGGCTATTTCCAGTATCGTGTGTGTGTGTGTGTGTGTGTGTGTGCGCGCAATTGTACTCACCTATTTGAATGGCAGTTGACGAGCGTTGCGTTGTGCAAATTCCTTGACAATGTCCTTGAGTCTTGACTCAGCAGTGAGTTCTCCTTTGAACACAGGCGTATTTCAGAAGTGGCGATCTGAATCTCTCGCAAGGGCCCATTCTCCGCACAACACACTGTTGGAGGTCCCGCTCTCTCTACGGGCCCCCCACCCCACGGGCCCCAGTGAAACACCACTGCCTGCACCGTTTATATTTACGCCACTGCATAGGGACTCAACTGCAGGAGGGGCACCAAAAACAGCCTCATGATAAACGTTATAAGAATTAATCAAATGTAAGGTTAAGCACAACTCCAAAAGGTACATATAACCATTTAAGGTAATACAAGATACACATATATGTGGGGCCCACAGTAATGTTGGGTATATTAATGGCATATTAGTGGACACTGGGCACCCCCCCATTCTCGTACTAAATTGTCATGTATTCTTTTCTTGTTTGATTTATTATTTTGTACATTTACAATCTGATGTATATGCATTTGCAAGAACAACTGATCTATTTCAGTAGGTTCAATTACTATTTACAATCAGTAAAGCTCCCACAGGCACTTTGGGGCAGCTAAGTAGCAACGATACACTGACGTGCTTGTGTTTCTGTATTTCTAGACAATAATTAAAATAACCATTTTACATCTACGTGCGCTTGGAAGTCCCTTTATGTCCAAGTTTGCAACATATACATATACATATTTACTGTTGCTCGAAATAAATAAATTATGGCACCCCCTCCCTCATCTCCCTGTGGAAGTACAGAGAGCTGAGACACTTGTGTGTCCGTTTGTCCTTCATCACCCAACAATATAGCACATCGATTTCCCTTCATCACACAACAATATAACACAGAGAGAGATTTCCCATGATCCTTCGTGCAGCGCGTTGACGTACCTCACGAGGCCTATACAAATAATGCTTGCAAATGTTCAACGCCCTTCCAATTTCCCCGTAAAGTGCCTGTAAATGGCTGCAGTAGCTAGAAATGTTTTCCATTTTATCAATGGTTGTTCTTCCTACCTAGAGCCAGTGTGAGCCGATGCAAAGTGATCTGTAGAGACAGACGTCAGGGCAAGGTACGTAGCAGTGGGGCCATAATCATGTTTAAGTAAGATACACATCTGATATCTCTTTTACTCATGAGGACAAGTGTAAGTAGCCTAAACATGTTAACCAAAACGAAAGTTTGAAAAATGAATGTTTTAATTAGAACTACATATAATTGGACAATTCTAATTCTACCAATTCATAATGAATACATTGAGAAGGAAATAAAACCATGCATTTATTTTCCATTGAATATCTTTGCATATGAAATTGGAGAGGAAAGTACAGAGGCAGACAGATAAAAGCATACCCATTGCTAGTAATTAAATAAACTCAATGACATCTCAACAAATCAAAGGGAAGACTACGGCCCTTGACAATGTGTTTTAGTGGTACCATTAAAGGGATCCACCCTGACGATACCATGTGTATAAGTACAAGCATTTCTAGAACGCTAGCCTTGCTTACCGTTTTTTTCCCCCTGTAATTCTAACTAAAACAAGTTTGTTGTAATAACGAAAGCCATGTTTTTGTTAAATTCACCTCATATCTCTCACCTTTCCTTTCCTGCAGAAAACCCCATAGTCACTCTCACAGTAAGGGCTTGAGGATTAGTATTTGCATACAAGAGCCTTTGGATTAATGAATGCAAATCCAAGTGTATAAGGTGCTGGTCCTAGATGCAGACGCCTCATTCGTAGCAGACGGACCTACAGACTCTGCCGGTGAGTACCATCTTCAAGACAGAGAGAAAAACTATTTTGCGATATTTTTGTATTGCTCTCTAATGTTAGACTCCTAATTTTTGGACACCTAAGATTAATGTAATATTTCAGTTACTCATAGCTCCATCTCAAATGATCTATTCCTTTTCACTTTTAATATAATGTTAATATGAAGGAATGTATACCTAGTAGCTAGTATTATCTATTGTCTGAGCATGTTGTTTCTCCAGAACCATGGGGTCAAGTCGTCTCATCTGCAGGTTCATTGGTAGGTATTCCACACAGTACGACAGTATTTATCATTATCCAGTTCATTATATTGAATTAATAAAAATGTACCTGCCATAACGTTTAACAGTTGACCTCCTCCTATGTTATTGTGATCGTGGGCGTGTGTAAGATTCCCACCATGAATAGTTTGAATATTTCATAGATACAATAGTTGCAGGATAAATGCTTGTAAAAAATAGCTGAAGTATTTATTTTATTAAGTAAATAGTATTTCCTCATCACCAGGTGTTGTGGTCCTCCTGTGGAAGTCACCTGGATTTTCTGGTATTTCTATGTGCCCCATTTAGGGGCCGATGACTAGTTATAATAATTATTATAAGTATTTCAATGTGTTTAGAACACTAGAATGCAACTTGACAAACTATTCTGTGGTTCCACTCTCCATTAAGCTGCATCCCGCATTAACCTGGCGTTGAGCGGCAAGGCTATTCAGTCTACAACCTACTCGAACCTGGGGAAGGCTGAAAACGCCATTGATGGGAACAGTGACCCTGAGTACAATCACAACAGCTGCACCCATACCAAGTTCCAAGCCAAACCATGGTGGAGGCTGGAGCTGCCTGGTGTGTACAGGGTGTCAGAGATCCAGGTCACTAATAGGAATGACGTTAGGGACAGGCTCAATGGCGTGGAAATACTCATCGGGAATTCACTGGCGAACAACGGCAACAACAATCCAAGGTGAATCACTGGTGTCACCTCCCCTACTTCCACTGAATACTGTTAGACTCCCAGCCAAAACGTTCTGGGTTTGATTCCTTATGACCTCGACCTGCTTTTAATTATTTGGAATTATTTGGATAAAAGTACAAATGACTAAATAGCATAAAATATTATACTCTCTGATACCTTCACCAGACTACTGTATCTTCTCTCTCTGTCTCTTTTCCTCAGGTGTACCATCATCAACGATAACCCAAGCTGCTTGACTCAGACTGTCAAGTGTTGGGGAATGGAAGGAAGGTTCATCAACTTCTACAAGAACTCAGATGTAACAGATGCTTTGGTGTTGTGTGAGGTTAAAGTGTACGGAGGTAGGAACCCAGTCCATCATTACATGATCATCAAAGGGGGATGGGTGTACCAGTACCACTGTTGGTCAACCATCATTGGTCAAAAGTCAAATACTGCTGTTCCTTATAGCTCAACAGGTAGAGCATGGCATTAACACTGTCAGGGTTAGGGGTTTGATTCCCACTCGGGGCTACCTATTATTACAATGTATGCACAGACAGTATTGTAAGACACTTTGGGTAAAAGCATCCACCAAAGCACAATCTGCATACAGTGTTTTCAACCTGTGGTACCACTGGTGGTACACGAGGGTACTGCAGGTGGTACGTGGGATTTTATTCTTGAAATAAACACTTTTTCCCACTGGCCAAGGCCTTTTTCTCAGTAATACTTGTGTATACAGGGTTTGCTGGCACTCTTGGGTCAGCCACTGCATTTGTATTTATCTAATTTCTACCGTTTGCATCTGAGGTGGTCCGTGAAAGGTCTTGATGACAATTTAGTGGTCCACCTAAAGTCAAAGGTTGGCACCACTGATCTACATGACTGTTCTGTATTGTGATATTTCAGAGTGAAGTATCAAAGTAAGTTGTTTTCTGAATGGTCTAAGACACCTCATAGCCCTTCACATCAGTTGAGTTCAAGTGTGCTGAGATTTCAGAGAGAAAAACTACTGCCAAGTGTCTGAAGGTGTTGTGTGTGCATTTAAAAACATCGCACACCGATTGGCAATTTAGTGTCGCTAATGACACTTTTGTAAATGTATAAGAGTCTGCTACATGTCTTAATAGTGGGTAGGGATTGGGTCTCTGCTCAAAGATACATAAAGGGATACTTACAGGGCTGAGAGTAGAAATCCCTCACCCCCACACTGTCTTTTGGTTCCCCAGAGTTAGGGCCTCCTCCACCCTCCGTCAGCATTCAGGAGATAGGGAGGAACATCACTCTGGTGGGGAGGCGGCTGTGCTGGACAGACGCCCTGCTCTACTGCAGAGACTTTCACTGGGACCTGCTGAGCCTCAGGGACCCAGAAGAGCATGAGATGATTGATGAGCTGGTGGCTCGTGCCCTCTTCCCACTAACCAGCCACCTCTGGGTGGGCCTGCGCAGGTACTGGCCAGACCTTGGTGTCTATCAGGCAATCAAGTCTGTCCTTATGATCATCTGTCCGTCCATCACTTTGTCTTATCAACAATACCATGAAAATAACAAAAGCTAAATATTTGGCCACATTATTCTTCCTTCCACCCAGGTAACTCTTTCATATCTTTCAATGTTGGTAGGTCACTTTCAGGAAGCTCCTGGTTTTGGATGTCCGGTGAGCCGATGGACTTCAGCCAATGGGACGAAGGCTCACACCATTCCAGCCCCTGTGGGGGCGTGTCCAGCGTGGAACCTTCCACATGGAGGCCACGCTCTTGTGAAGAACATCTTAACTTCATCTGTTTTACAGGTTGGTGTCCAGCCTATAGAGCCATTACCAGGTCCTTATAAAGCAAAATATGCTTAACCTTCTGTAAAGGCATTCACCAGCTTGAAACAGTAAGAGGTTTGAGCTTCCTGTAAGGGAAAATAAAAGTCCTCATATGTACTACGCTCAACCTAGGAGTGTGAATAAATGAAATGAGCTGTAGGTATTTTCAGCCACTTTCATTACATTTCTTATATTTATATTTCCGCAGGTCCGACAGAAGGAGTGAACCAGTTGCGCTTCTATACTTCCACAAGAGAGAATCAAATTCGCTGCACCTAATTGGCCTCACTGGGGAACATAGCTGCTGATTCTGAAGAAGTAGAATCAGGGTAGACCTGAGTAGTGAAGTTTCTGAATGCTGTAGCTCAGAGTGTGTCTGAGGTAGCTAGCTAGTTCTGCATTCCGTCATTCTGGGCATTGTGACAGGCACATTTTGTGCTAGAATAGCATATAGTATACATTTACTTTAGTTTATAATCAGTGAACTTCTTTATGAGCAGATGTAGTTGTGTCATGCATCAATCCTTTGATCTGAAATGTGGAGAATGTGAGTTCAAGATGGTTTCAAAAGACTAAATCAAGTTTCTGTTGGCTTTTATATCTCTGTCTGGCTTAGCTGATTTACAAATTATATCCACACAGTAGGGTTTTATCTTAAACTCTGATTGAGTAGGTTGTTTTAATGGAATTGAAGTGGGGGTTTTATTTATGTATTGATATTGACGATTCACTTTTTCCTGATGTGAATGTGCTGGTTTGTCTTTATTTTGCATTTAAATGTAACATATTTAATGTTTGTTTGCTAGTGTCATCACTGACCAGAAGACCAATAATCTGAATATATAAATAGATGACATGGTTTTCCCCGCTGTAGTTATCAGAAATGTTAGCAGGCTAGCTTTAGTTAACAGAGTAACAAAAAGTTCTGATTCATGGTTCTCTTGGATAAGCTGTTGACCATCAACCTATCCACGTAACATTTTGACAATATCAACGATGAAACGTGATCTCCAACCTAAACGTCAGAATAGGTTGTTTGTAGAGGTCTTTGAAAACGACCCACTTGACCGTTTTAGCCCCCTATCGACTGTTTGAAGAAACAGCAATACGTCACGTATGTCAAGGTTCTGCAAAAACAAAATGGATGACAATCATTATATTCTCAGTGGAAAAAGCAACATTTTAAGATAGTTACGGCATTAAAATGTGCTTTGATAACATTTCTAGTGATGAATATTCATTTTAATGTTGTCATCTTCAGTCAGTGAATGTAAAGGATGTTTAGTTTGTTAGTTAATGCAACTTTTTCTATCGTTGCCATGGTGATTCATATAGATAATGGTAACCCTGAAACAACGCAGCTTGCATGTTGTTTGAATCTTTGTATTGCGTTGTGTAACATTAGTCATCTGGGCTGCTATGTTATGTGTGTTATATGAAAGTCATGATATGTTATTTTATGTAACTGATGATGTTCTTTCAATAAAGACGTAGATTTTCGAGTGACCCACGGATAACTTTTTTCGTCTTTGGGACAGAGCAGGCCGACGTGTTTTTGTGGGAAAACAGGGAGTTTATGTCTGCTTTGCTTCCGCCAAAAATCCATTCCAAAGGTTAATTTTATAAAAACATAGATAATAAGGACAAGATAATCATGACCAATTAATCCTGCTTTAAAGCGCTAATGCAATAAAGTAAAAAGAAGACTAAAAATACTTTCAAAAGATTACTACAATTATCAACATGAGGTCCTAGACCTACAGGAAGTGATGCAAACACACCATTAACCCGTTAATGGTGTGTGCACAGAATGACTTGGGAGTAAGATAACGACATCTGGTCTCTTTTATATGAATCAGGGCATCAAGATTTACTAAAATAGTACCTAATGTACTGTACATCCAGCCCTACAGGAAGTTATGTAATTAGTAGGTGACCTAGGGGTCAAGGACACTTTGGAGTGAGCAAGAGACCTGGAGTTTCTTTCATATGAAAGAGGCCCTCAAGGACAAGTAAGATAATACATTTAGGGCCTCTAGCCCTACAGGAAGTAACTAAAAGAGCCTCGGATAATGCTCCATCTCATGACCTCTTACCCCTCTCACTTTGTTAGATCTCAGAAGGGGCGTGGCGCGGGCTCCTTCTGACCTTTCGACCCCATATATGAAAAACAGCTGTCTTTACACGCTGTTGAGGAAAGTGTCTTTAAACAGTTAAATTTGGTTTTGCTTCGTACTGTTCCCCCCTCCCAGCCAGAGACCTGTCTCTCTGGCCCCCACTGTTGGTGACGACACCTTTTCCCTGCCCTTACGCCCCCCCCCCAGATCCCTTTCTCTGAACCCATGTTTGAGTTCATATTTATATTTACCTTCATCCTGTTCTCATCCCCCTCCCTGCCAGATCCCTTTCTCTGAACCCCAGTTTGAGTTCACAACCCAGTAACAGACCCCCCTCAGACCAACAGGCGGTTTATCATTGGCTTAATTTAATAACGGTAACCCAATAGCCATCTGTGGGTTGCACCTTTTTGCATGATAACAAGTAATTGTTGGAGGTAACTGAGAGCCCGCCCTTGTCATGTGCTTTAAGACACTGTATTGTGTGATGAAGAAAATACTTTAATGGGAGAAGAATGGGAGAAGAATAATGAGAGAGCACTCAGGATTTTACACACAGAATCAAGCAGAGCTTTTTGTGACCATGGAAGGACTCTGGTGGTTGTTTTGGGGATCCTGCATGAGCCCACAAATAGAGCATTGAACGTGAAGTATTGACTCTGCTGTATTTTTGGAAGAATCGGACTGGAAACTTGCTGTGGATATATGTGAACTTCTACACCTAATTTAGTCTCTTGACCTCAGGGTTCAGAGGATAGCCTAGCATCATAGAGCTAGAGTCTAACGTCATGAAGACGGTTAGTACTGGTGGTGGTGGTAGTGGTGGTGCTGGTGGTTGTAGTGGTGGTGCTGGTGGTGGAGGAGTTCTCTGGTGAGGTAGTGATAAGGGGACTCATGGAGCCAATGTGCAGGCAGACATCTTGACAGGCGCTAGGACCCTGGGGAAGCCGTGGTCCCCAGGGTCCTAGCGCCTGTCAATTGTGAACTCACTGTGGTCAGCTCCAGTAGGAGGCCGATACTACCGGCCTACTGAAGACCAGACGGCCCCGTTTTCCAGGGACAGTCCCCGTTTTAAAAATAGCATTTTAAAGATATATGAACAAATTGAAAGGTTCTAGCTTGCTCATGAATATTCATTTCTAGACAGTTGGTAATTAGTCTGGGGTCTATTTGATAGGCTGTGACGTGGCCTCGCAACGCGGGGGGTCTATCTATGGACTTTATACCGTAAGCAGACCGATCATAATCAATAGGCTATCAATACAATATGTAGCAATACAGTTGTGGATGACAAACTAAGCTTTGAGCCTAATGTGAAGGCAGTCTCAAACAAAGATCACCAGCGCTTATTCCTTGTAAGGAAACGTAGTCGATTTACTGTCGACAAATAACTTTTGAAAAAATTGTACTCATCTTTAACTGAGTCAGTTTTTACCTTTGCTTTCATTTGCTGGTTCGGGAACCTAAACCTGACGAAGAAGAATATGTTAAGGAAAATTGTGAGGAAGAGATCATCACTGCTGTGACCTGAATGACCTCTGTCTTGTTTATCCTCAGAGGGTCACTAGGAAAGCTCAGGATATTCTTCAGGACCTACTACACCTACCTACCTACACCCTCTTTATTCTGAGTTTTCCCGTTTTAGTTATGTCTGATAGGCACTTTTGTATGCTCTGAACATATAGTACTGAAACGGTTTGTGCTTTTAGCTGTATGTGTTTTAGGACCTAATACAATTGCATTTTTATGTTTATTTGAGCTCCCTGTGTTTTAGGACCTAATCTTATTGTGTTTTTATGTTCCTTTTAGCTGTATGTGTTTTAGGACCTAATGTTATTGTGTTTTTATGTTACTTTTAGCTGTATGTGTTTTAGGACCTAATGTTATTGTGTTTTTTATGTTACTTTTAGCTGTATCTGTTTTAGGACGTAATCCTTTTTGTTTTTATGTTACTTTTAGCTGTATGTGTTTTAGGACCTAATCTTATTGTGTTTTTATGTTACTTTTAGCTGTATCTCTTTTAGGACCTAATCCTATTTTGTTTTTAGATATTTTAGCTGTATGTGTTTACGAACTCATCTTAAACTTTATGTTTTGTTTTTAATTTGTTGTAAATGAATTGCCCCAACGTAATAACAGGATTTCTGACAAGAGTGTAGACACTTCAAAAAAGCAGACAAGATAACATCTATAATTTAGTATGTAAAAGGTATATATATAGATGGGAGTATAAAATATTAGTGAAATACATATGAAAAGGCTGGTATATACATAAATAACTAATGCAGATTTACAGTGTCTTACTACAATAAACATTCAATTATCTTTGTAATCTTACAAGAACAATATAACATACTTTTAGTGATAATGAAAAAGCATAAACACTATACTCTACCAGCATTTATATTTATTATTATTAGATGTAATAGTAAGACAGTTGTCCTTCAAAAAGTTGTTTTAAAAAAAATGCATTTATTGGATATAAATAAACAACACATCTTGTGTATAGATGACGTACCACACAGCGCCTCCTCCACACTGAGTTTGTCCTCGCCCATGTGCCTCCCACAGTTCCTCTGGACACGGTCCTTAGCGGCATTGCCCTGCTTCTTCGTCTCTCCTTTGTGATTGGTTGGGGCCAAACCCCCACCGCTACCATCCTTCGGCCTCTTCTTGTCAGAACTGTCCAAGGCCTTCCTGATTGCCTGGGAATTATTCTTGTAGTCCTGCAGCGGTGTCGGCAACTGACCTGATACCTGTGAATACGGTTTTGGCAGCGTTTCCGTATCCGACTTGCCAGGGTCAGGGCTGGCGGTAAATGATCGCGTTCGGTGTTGTTCGGCCCGATGCCCCATCTGAGATCCCTGACCCCACGCTCCGGGGCCCGGTGGGCCCAAAGTAGAGCCCGCCTCCTCCGACCAGATGTTGGGCTTTGGGAGGCTCTGTCCCTTCTGGTTGGCCACCTGGTCTGTTTCACTGTCTGGTGATAGAAGGACTCCTGCAGGCTCCTCCCTGGGAGGAGAGCACTCTGGGGGGGGTCCTGACCTACAGGACTGTTCCTCATGGAGAGATGACAAAGATATTCACTAGAGAGTGACATACTAAAAACCAGTAATGATAAGAAGGAAGTTCTGAAAGAAGCATGGTTTGGCAGTCTTAGCGGTACACAGATAAAAGGATTTGTACAGCCATTGCCTCTCTCTCTCTCTCTCTCTCTCTCTCTCTCTCTCTCTCTCTCTCTCTCTCTCTCTCTCTCTCTCTCTCTCTCTCTCTCTCTCTCTCTCTCTCTCTCTCTCTCCTCTTCTCTCTCTCTCTCTCTCTCTCTCTCTCTCTCTCTCTCTCACACACACACACACAGAGTTATTGTGCGCCAGGTGATTGACATGTAGCACTGCAGTTCTCTAGTGGTGATTGTCATCATTGTTGTTGTGGTCAGTGGATGAATGAATGTCTGAATGTCTGAATGTCTGAATGGGGCTGACCTGCTGGGGGTGAGGGAGGGCCAGCAGGCTCCCTCAGCGGTGCCCAGGCTGCTCTGGCTGCCCGTCAGACTGCTGCTTCCGCTGGCCAAGGTCCGCTCCTCCTCCAGCCAGCGCAGCGCCTCTAGGCCCTCGTGCACCGCCACCAGCTGCCACAGGATCTGGACGTCGGCCCGCCGAAGACACCTCTGTAGTGGGACCAGAGACACACACACAGGGGGAGTCAGAGAACCAGGCGTTCAGGCTAGAGCCACCTAGGTTTTAGCTAATTAGGGAAGGTAACCAGGCTATAACTAACTAGTTGTAACTAACTATGTTATAGCTAGCTAGGAGAGCTAACCAGGCTATAGCTAACTAGGGCATAGCTAACTAGGGGAGCTAACCAGGCTCTAACAAATTTAAGTTAAACACCCTATAACTAACCAGTTACAGGCTTCAAGGAGGATTACTGGCGATGAAATGCTTGGATTTCAAGCATTCTGAACCATGCAAACAAGTAACAAATAACTATTAACAATATATAGCAAAAAATAATATATATAGATGATATAGATACAAGACAAGGGCGTGCATCGTGTGTAAGCATGCGTGTGTGTGTTGTCAATTGTCAGATATGGTGGAAGCAGATGAAGCAAGAACATCATAAAGTACTGAAGGAGAGGAGTATTTAGATTGAAGTGAAGTTTACATGTTTAAAGAAGTGAGAGAGGAGAGCAGGAGGAAATGAGAGGCGCGCCTGTGAAAAACATGCCATATCATTAATAAGCACAAGCAGGTGGACTGGTTCAATGTAGGCCTACATGGAAGAATTCCGTGTGTTACATATTTTCACAGCTGGAGGAGGGAAGACTTGTCTTCAGGGTGAACAGAGTGCTAGGGATCGCTGGGACAAGGACACGCTCAATTATCACCTCTCGCAATAGACGCACGAGTTTATTTTCATCCATTAAAAATAAAAACAATGTACAAGCTTGTGTTTAACTGATCAAATCCTTACCATCTCTCGTCTCAGGTGTTTAATCTTTTCAGAAAAGCTGTCGTTGTCGTTATCGATGTCATTATGGTCTCCTTTCTCGTCGCAATCCACCGCATGATCTCTTATCGAAACAACAAGACTTTCCGGTGTTTTCCGGCCAATCTTTTTCTCCAGTTCTTTCAGATCTGGACACAAGCCGCTTGATATCCATGATGCCATTGAGCTACAAGTTACACCGACTCTCCTGGTCCAAGTTTTTCTTAATCTTGTGCGTAAAAGCGCTGCGCCCTTAAAAGTGCCAGCGTGAACACTAGATGCCCGAACACTTGACGGACTTGAAAATCGCCGTTGCCAAAATCTCGATTTCAATCGGCTACAATACGCCCTCTGTGAAATGTGTATTCCTGAATTAACCACAATAAACCAATAGACCGAATTAATGACACACTTTCCAAAGAATAACCCATGTGAGACAACGCTGTAAATGTAGATCATGTGTCACTCGGCGACCTTCACGCCTACCTCTATTTCAGTTGATAGCATTGAGCTTCTGTTAGCGCAGGCTGTAAATAATGCTAGTAACGTTGACAAAGAGTCATGACCCCTCTCTACACAACACCTGGTTACCAAAGTCAAATCTCTCTGTTGATCATGATACGACATACTCCAACCAGCGTCCCCTTTCTGTTGGATCCAAGATAAGTGCTTTATATGTGGTAATATAAGTATTTGGGTCCAGTGTAATATAATCTGACGGTGAGAACAAGACATGATTAAGCTGAGGCTGATAACCATTCCTTCATTTAACATCAACATCACATCATCACTATACTGTATTTGCATAACACCCTATTCCTGTCCTTTCAACCACGTGCCCTAACTAAGTAAACTAATTTGGAAAGTAATAATAATAATAATCTTATGACAGTATAAAGTGGACTAGTGGCTATAGCTTTAGAATAGTAGTGTCATCAGATAATTGATTGAGGACAGTAGTAAGAAAGTATCTAGTGAAAAGACTAATTCAATACTGAGTTACTTCATACCAAATGATTTATTGTTGTAATATGCAAGCAAAATAAACCGTAAATAAGGACAAATATTTACATTGTATATGCGCTTTGTCTAATAGACATTAACACATATAAAATAGCATGGTATCCCCATCAAATAAAAAACGACAATAACACATTAAATCTCTACAAAAAAAACATGAAAAAAAAAAAAAAAAAAAAAAAAAAAAAAAAAAAAAAAAAAAAAAAAAAAAAAAAAAAAAAAAAAAAAAAAAAAAAAAAAAAAAAAAAAAAAAAAAAAAAAAAAAAAAAAAAAAAAAAAAAAAAAAAAAAAAAAAAAAAAAAAAAAAAAAAAAAAAAAAAAAAAAAAAAAAAAAAAAAAAAAAAAAAAAAAAAAAAAAAAAAAAAAAAAAAAAAAAAAAAAAAAAAAAAAAAAAAAAAAAAAAAAAAAAAAAAAAAAAAAAAAAAAAAAAAAAAAAAAAAAAAAAAAAAAAAAAAAAAAAAAAAAAAAAAAAAAAAAAAAAAAAAAAAAAAAAAAAAAAAAAAAAAAAAAAAAAAAAAAAAAAAAAAAAAAAAAAAAAAAAAAAAAAAAAAAAAAAAAAAAAAAAAAAAAAAAAAAAAAAAAAAAAAAAAAAAAAAAAAAAAAAAAAAAAAAAAAAAAAAAAAAAAAAAAAAAAAAAAAAAAAAAAAAAAAAAAAAAAAAAAAAAAAAAAAAAAAAAAAAAAAAAAAAAAAAAAAAAAAAAAAAAAAAAAAAAAAAAAAAAAAAAAAAAAAAAAAAAAAAAAAAAAAAAAAAAAAAAAAAAAAAAAAAAAAAAAAAAAAAAAAAAAAAAAAAAAAAAAAAAAAAAAAAAAAAAAAAAAAAAAAAAAAAAAAAAAAAAAAAAAAAAAAAAAAAAAAAAAAAAAAAAAAAAAAAAAAAAAAAAAAAAAAAAAAAAAAAAAAAAAAAAAAAAAAAAAAAAAAAAAAAAAAAAAAAAAAAAAAAAAAAAAAAAAAAAAAAAAAAAAAAAAAAAAAAAAAAAAAAAAAAAAAAAAAAAAAAAAAAAAAAAAAAAAAAAAAAAAAAAAAAAAAAAAAAAAAAAAAAAAAAAAAAAAAAAAAAAAAAAAAAAAAAAAAAAAAAAAAAAAAAAAAAAAAAAAAAAAAAAAAAAAAAAAAAAAAAAAAAAAAAAAAAAAAAAAAAAAAAAAAAAAAAAAAAAAAAAAAAAAAAAAAAAAAAAAAAAAAAAAAAAAAAAAAAAAAAAAAAAAAAAAAAAAAAAAAAAAAAAAAAAAAAAAAAAAAAAAAAAAAAAAAAAAAAAAAAAAAAAAAAAAAAAAAAAAAAAAAAAAAAAAAAAAAAAAAAAAAAAAAAAAAAAAAAAAAAAAAAAAAAAAAAAAAAAAAAAAAAAAAAAAAAAAAAAAAAAAAAAAAAAAAAAAAAAAAAAAAAAAAAAAAAAAAAAAAAAAAAAAAAAAAAAAAAAAAAAAAAAAAAAAAAAAAAAAAAAAAAAAAAAAAAAAAAAAAAAAAAAAAAAAAAAAAAAAAAAAAAAAAAAAAAAAAAAAAAAAAAAAAAAAAAAAAAAAAAAAAAAAAAAAAAAAAAAAAAAAAAAAAAAAAAAAAAAAAAAAAAAAAAAAAAAAAAAAAAAAAAAAAAAAAAAAAAAAAAAAAAAAAAAAAAAAAAAAAAAAAAAAAAAAAAAAAAAAAAAAAAAAAAAAAAAAAAAAAAAAAAAAAAAAAAAAAAAAAAAAAAAAAAAAAAAAAAAAAAAAAAAAAAAAAAAAAAAAAAAAAAAAAAAAAAAAAAAAAAAAAAAAAAAAAAAAAAAAAAAAAAAAAAAAAAAAAAAAAAAAAAAAAAAAAAAAAAAAAAAAAAAAAAAAAAAAAAAAAAAAAAAAAAAAAAAAAAAAAAAAAAAAAAAAAAAAAAAAAAAAAAAAAAAAAAAAAAAAAAAAAAAAAAAAAAAAAAAAAAAAAAAAAAAAAAAAAAAAAAAAAAAAAAAAAAAAAAAAAAAAAAAAAAAAAAAAAAAAAAAAAAAAAAAAAAAAAAAAAAAAAAAAAAAAAAAAAAAAAAAAAAAAAAAAAAAAAAAAAAAAAAAAAAAAAAAAAAAAAAAAAAAAAAAAAAAAAAAAAAAAAAAAAAAAAAAAAAAAAAAAAAAAAAAAAAAAAAAAAAAAAAAAAAAAAAAAAAAAAAAAAAAAAAAAAAAAAAAAAAAAAAAAAAAAAAAAAAAAAAAAAAAAAAAAAAAAAAAAAAAAAAAAAAAAAAAAAAAAAAAAAAAAAAAAAAAAAAAAAAAAAAAAAAAAAAAAAAAAAAAAAAAAAAAAAAAAAAAAAAAAAAAAAAAAAAAAAAAAAAAAAAAAAAAAAAAAAAAAAAAAAAAAAAAAAAAAAAAAAAAAAAAAAAAAAAAAAAAAAAAAAAAAAAAAAAAAAAAAAAAAAAAAAAAAAAAAAAAAAAAAAAAAAAAAAAAAAAAAAAAAAAAAAAAAAAAAAAAAAAAAAAAAAAAAAAAAAAAAAAAAAAAAAAAAAAAAAAAAAAAAAAAAAAAAAAAAAAAAAAAAAAAAAAAAAAAAAAAAAAAAAAAAAAAAAAAAAAAAAAAAAAAAAAAAAAAAAAAAAAAAAAAAAAAAAAAAAAAAAAAAAAAAAAAAAAAAAAAAAAAAAAAAAAAAAAAAAAAAAAAAAAAAAAAAAAAAAAAAAAAAAAAAAAAAAAAAAAAAAAAAAAAAAAAAAAAAAAAAAAAAAAAAAAAAAAAAAAAAAAAAAAAAAAAAAAAAAAAAAAAAAAAAAAAAAAAAAAAAAAAAAAAAAAAAAAAAAAAAAAAAAAAAAAAAAAAAAAAAAAAAAAAAAAAAAAAAAAAAAAAAAAAAAAAAAAAAAAAAAAAAAAAAAAAAAAAAAAAAAAAAAAAAAAAAAAA
>JACYXH010000612.1:27500-125902 GCA_026745465.1 Lota lota | reverse complement strand
GTGCTGAACCAAAGTTAAGCACGAAAGAGCAACCACTCCATCTCGAGGATGCGTGCGTGCGTGCGTGCATGCGTGTGTGTGTGAGTGTGTGTGCGCGTGTGTGTGTGTGTGTGTGTAAAGGGGAGTGGAGGGCTAGAGAGAAAGAAAAAGCGCAAGTTAAATGGAACTGACAATCTGAAAAAATTCCTGCCGGCAGCTGCTCGCATTCGACATAGTCAGCTCCCCTCCGGTCACCAGGCTCGCGACCCCCATGCCTGGCACACGCACCTGCCGCTCCCCAGCCGCCCATTCACCGACCGCCCGGATAATCTATGGGCGTACCCCGGCCGGGACTCCCCTCAATGCGGTCTTGAGAAAACCCCTTATGCGTGAAAAGGCTCCCTTTCACCGCCTATTGTCCGACACGTTTTTATGGGGCAACATTGTGCATTATGAGGTCGCAGCGACCCGCGCGGCACTCTATAGACGGGAATAATCCCTTTCAGCCTCGAGACGAATAAAAGTTTTAACCTGCTGGTTTCATATTTATTAGCTGGTTATAGCAGGCGGGCAGCTGAACCCCCCCCCCCCCCCCCCCCTCCCCCCCCCCCCCCCCCCCCCCCCCCCCCCCCCCCCCCCCCCCCCCCCCCCCCCCCCCACACACACACACACACACACCCCGGCGAACCTCCAACAGGCTTCTGCGATCACCAGCCCCCGCCTAAACCCTTCTCATGACAACTCAGTGGTGGGTTGCTTCGACCCTGAGTCTGCAGGTCCAGTGGCAGAGTGGCGCGGGTCAAGTGGCTGATTATAGAGGCCACGAGCCAACAGGTCGCATGAGGTCTGGGTCAGATAGCGGCTAGTCTACGAGCATGGGATTGGAACCAACAATCGCAGGCTACCGCGGCATTATGCAACATATGAGACCAATAACTATATTCAGTTAATACGATAAAAAAAACATCTGGTTCAATCGAAAAGAGTATATTAATATTCAGCTGAGATGTCTATCTATCTGTGTGTGTGTCTATCTATCTGTGTGTGTGTCTATCTATCTATCTATCTATCTATCTATCTATCTATCTATCTATCTATCTATCTATCTATCTATCTATCAATCCGTCTATCCGTCTGTCTGTTTGTCTCTCTCTCTCTCTCTCTCTTTCTCACTATCATTTTTTGTGACGACAGGTCTTCTACCCAGTTCATCATGCACAGGCCTCCGGCTGACCCCCCCCCTCCTCTCTCTTTTTCTGTCTCTCTCTCTCTCTCCCTCTCTCCCTCCACCACCCCCTTCCTGTCAGAGCTGATTGTTTCCACGCCAACAGAGTGCTGCAGGCAAACACACTGTCACACTACATCAGCCAGAGAGAGAGGGGGGGAGGGGTGGGGCGGGGGGGGGGGGGGGGGGGGGGAGGGAGAGAGAGAGAGAGGGGTCTGGGTGGGATAGAGACCCGTGCCCTTCTACTGACTGACTGTGTCACGCTACAGATCGCCCCCTGGCGTCTGTGCGCGCGGTGGCGGAGCGACCCCAACCGTCTTCAGTTCAGTCCGGAATGAAGAGGCTCCCTCTACCGGTCAATTCGAATGATGATAACAAGTTACCGACTGGCCAGCGACCCTCTACGTCGTCCGAATGGGCTACGGTTCGTGAGAGATGGACCAAATGAATCTTGTCATGACTGGTCCAACTTAATTTCAGAACTCAGTCCCTGCAAAGCAAAAATGAAGCGAGGCACATCAACTCATTTAGGTCAAAGCTTGTAACGGAATATATTAGAATGTTACTTTTTTATATCCTGTCAAAGGTCTATTTCAACAACCCATTTTAAAACGGAAGCCTATGATTTACCCGTCATTTTTACTAACACATCTACAGTCTAAATATGAACTATAAACTTTCAGGCAAATAAAGTTCTTGAGTTGGATCCAGCTTTAGAGGCAGCCGATCTGGTGAATTGCCTCCTGAAAGTCTGAAGGGCACAAACACGCGCGCATTTGGCACCGTGGGTGCCAAAACTCCCAGCTGTGCTCACCTTTGAGCTCCACGCGATAGTTAAAAAAAAACTAAAAAACTCCTCCAATGTTACTATGTGACGTTTTCTTCTTCTTCGTCTTTCATTTTTACGGACTGAATTAACAGCTCTGCGTATGGAGAGAGAAAGAGAAAGAGAGTAGAGAGAGAAAGAGAGAGAGAGAGAGAGAGAGAGAGAGAGAGAGAGAGAGAGAGAGAGAGAGAGAGAGAGAGAGAGCATCCATATGTGCGCCTCCCGGGGCGCACGGTGCGCTTTCACCGCCACCGCCGCTCACGCTCAGCAGGGCTCTTGTCACACGTTGCCGTGCGCCCCACGCGCGTCGCATTGGCATTATACAGTGTTAACCGAGGTGGGTGGGTGGGGTGGGGGGGTGAGGTGTGATAGGGTGAGGTATTAAATAAAAGTAGTAACGAATCGAGACAAATTAATTCATTCCACACAATTCATAAATGTCAAAGTAAAACAACAAGTGACGCTATATATATCGCCCTGCATCAGCCTTGAGGAGCCTGGCAGTAATGGTGGCCTTTTCCGCTTCCTGGCCCGGCGGATCATTGGCCCAAGTATTTACTTTAATGTCCCATAACAACCCTGAAATCACCCTTTGATACTTTGCATTGCCATCAAATTGTCAGCTATGTGTTCCACACTGTCTTTTTCTGTGCAATCTTTAGTCCCTATACGGTGTGTTACAACCTTCCCTAGTCACAACAATTACAGTGTAAACATGTAATTCTTCTGTTCCGCCTTCGGGATGCCTTGCGTTAAGCTAAAACCAACGGGACCGTGTATGTAAATTCACGCGCACTCTCCTCCGTGATGCCCGTGTCCGCGACGAGATAAGCTTTCAGAGACGAGCCGACGCCTGGAGGTCAGAGGCGGCAGAGCCGGGGATTATCCCAAACTTCAGCCCGGGGGTTTGGCTCCCATGCACGTCATCGGACCGGCGTCTGTTCACCGGGCCGGATAGAACAGCCAGGGCCCCGGGGCGGTCACCGGCGGTCCCCCGGGGACTCCAACCCAGCCCCAGGGGCCTCGGGACCGGCTCGGCTCAGCCACAGATAGGGTGGCAAAGAGGCTGGTATCTCTCGATGCGCGGGCGCACACACAAATACACACTCACACACACAAACACACACACACACACACACACACACACACACACACACACACACACACACACACACACACACACACAACCGAACCAACATATATTACGCACACATGCGCGCACAGAAACCCGCTTATAGAGGCGAGTGGAGAGGAGCCGTAATATGCAGCAGGACCGCCCGCGGCCACCGAATCTGCGATAACCATGGGTCGCAGACACTGATGCTTGTTCCTCCTTCCACGGCTATCACACCCTGTGCAGAACACACACACACACACACACACACACACCACACACACACACACACGCGTACACACATACACACACACAACCTACCCCGTGAGATGTACCGATACAGAGCAACTTTGTTCGACTGACAATCAAGCATTTGTTAGCCGTTACTGAAAGGTCAGTGCCGCGGGGTGAGATCCGTGTTTTTCTGAAGATTAGAAAAGCCGTCCCGTCAACATGGAGAATGGTTTGATTAAATCCGTCCTTGGAATGAACGTTGTGATAAGAACCTCTAACGGACGCTAACGGGTTTACCTGCTATTGTTCTGCACTCAAAAACCATTTATTATCTACTGTCTGCTTTTGGAGGTACCGTAAGAGGATCTTATGACGATTTTATCCTAACTTAACGAGTAGAGACTGGTGTTGTTATTCTTGGAGTATCACCAATGATAGTGGAGCCTATTAATGAATTGAATTAATGAGCGCATGAGAAGATCTCAATAATAAACAAGAGATTAATGAATTATTTAGTTTATTTATCTTTATTGCCATCACAGTCATGTTTGCACATAAACACAGCATACAATGAACAAGTCTTTGAAAACATTCAATATAACAGCATACAGTCTGTTTTTAGAGAGCAAGAATGGCATTCATTTGTAGAACATTTGTTAAAATAAACGTTAAAATAAAGTCTCCTTTCTTTATATCTCTTCTCTTCTTTATATAGCTTCAATCTTTATACATCCTTTTCTTTGATAGACATTTCATATACAGTTTTTGGGACAGAATTTGGAGATGGAGTTTTGTTCCAGTGAGCGATGACTGCCATATATTCATACCGGATATTACATTCATACGTACAGACAACATGAACACATTGGGGCATATAGACTCTGAAAGGGAACGACAACGAAGAATTCAACCAATGAGGAACCGCCAACACCTTGAAAGGAAAGTCTCCACACCCAACCTGGACAGATTGTCAGTTCAAAGGTCAAGAGAAACATGGCGGCCATCTTGGTTCCAAGATGGCAAGATGGTGGCGGAAACAAATCAGTAACCCCCCACCCAGCTAGCGTTCAGAACCAAGATGGCCGCTTCAAATCCCACCCCCGAAAGCCTCTCCGCCCCCACGTCCCCGTTCCGCCTCTACGATTGGCCGACGACGGCGGTGGCGGCGGGGGGCGGGGCCACAGAGGCCACGCCCCCGGCGGCCGCGCCCATGCGGAGCAGCTCCTTCCTGTGCGTGAGGATGACGTCGAAGCTGGACTGCAGCCGGTCCTGCTGGCCCGCCACGTGGCTCTGCAGCGTGCGGACCCACCGGATCAGCGCCAGCCGGCGGTACATGGTGAGCTGCGCCTGGTGCCGCTCCATCTCCTGGGCCTTGAAGCGCTCGCGGTCCCGCAGCGTCCACACCGCGTCCAGCAGCGGGTCGCCCTCCGAGTCCGACGACTGGTTCCGCGCCCGCTCTTCCTCTTCCTCTTCTTCTTCTTCTTCTTCTACTATAAGACGGTGGCGCGTGGCTCCGCCCCCGAGGGCCCTGCAGCCCGCCGGGGGTCTCCGCCTCGCCCTGACGGGTTTCAGGTCATCGTCGTCGCCTTCGCGCTCGTATTTCCCGGTGGGGGCCACGCCTCTCTCGGCGGTGGCCACGCCTCTCTCGGCGGTGGGCTGGACGGAGGTGGAGGCGGGGGGGCCGGGTGGCCCGGAGGAGGGGGCGTGGTTGTTGAGGGCGTGGTTTCGTGAAGAGGGCGGGGCTCGGGCTTGGCCGACGCCCATGCGGTCCCACGGGGCCGGGAGGACTCCCCCGTCCTCGCCGCTCTGCACGTTGAGCGAGGACAGACTCCCCCCGGAGCGGTAGCTCAGATCGAAGTCGGACCCGCTGTCCCCCCATTCGTCATCATCCTCCAGCTCCCTCACCCTCTCCACCTCCTCCTCCTCCTCTTCCTCCTCCTCCTCCTCCTCCTCCTCCCCCTGCCTGCCTCTGAACTCCAGGCCGGCCCCCCGAACCCACTCCTTCTCGTTGTTGCGGTTCACGTTCTTCATCATCATCATCGTGGTCATCGCGGGGTCCTTGGGGGCGGGGCCCAGCGGGGGCCCGGTCTCAGAAGTGGCCCTGCGCTCCTCGGCGCCGTCGGGGGGCACACGACCAGAGCTGTCGTCACCGCTCTCTATCTCGGGGAGGGGCTCCAGGGGGCTCCAGCAGGGCAAGCGGGAGAGGGGGGAGAGGAGATGGTGGTGCTGGGAGGAGGGGGGCCCCGGGGGGGCCGGCCCGGAGGACTGGTGGTCCCGGCCCAGCAGGCTCAGGTTCCGCGGGTGCATCTGGTGGTTCTGGTTGTGGTTCTCGTCTCCCGTGCCCCCGCTCTTCCCCGGCAGGAAGTTGAAATTGCTGTCCTTGTCGTGCTTCCTGTTGTGCAGTGAGGAAGAGGAGGATGAAGATGACGAGGTGTCGACGGGGCCCCTGCTGTGGCCCTCGAAGGCTGGCCCCTGAGTGGGATCCTGGACGTGGAGCATCTTTGACCTGGACTGAGCCTCACTGGAACAAACGCAGAAACAAAGGAGCGGTCGATACCAAAACGCATCATGAAATCAGAATTAACCTCGGAGACACAAACAAACCGTTAACCATGAACCACTAAAGAGGAACACACACAAACGCTGAGGACTGATTTTATCTCCGTCTGTCTGCGAGGAGTTAGAAATCCAATCTAGCCGAGTGTTTTTTTGTTTTTTGTTATCGCTCTGGGATGCAGGTCACGGCACCAATGATAAAAAAAAAATTTCGATTCCGAACTGAGAGAGTCTCCTTCGTCTTTGTTCGTGACTTCGTGCTGCTCGTGCACTCTCCATTTATATTAGCGTCAAATATTTACATGTCTCCTTAGAATGGAAATCTCTTTAATCCTGACTTGGGGGGACTGTCAGTCAACCTCGCGCGGGCTTGGCGACCCCCCCCCCCCCCCCCCCCCCCCCCCCCCCCCCCCCCCCCCCCCCCCCCCCCCCACCCCCCCCCCCCCCCCACCCCCCCCGCCCCCCCCCCCCCCCCTCCCAGTTTGCCTATATGAGTGCGCGCTCACGTGGTGCTGAAGGACAGCGACTGCGGACGGACGCACGCATCAGAACAGCTGTGATGCCTGCTTGGCGGTCACAGGGAACGAAAAACGAACGTTTTCCGTTCCAATTTAACGATTGTAAAATTATTTAATCATATTAAGTGTTTTTTCTGCAGTTCTATGTTGATAATATTTATTTCAAATACATTTTCAAAAATGATTGACATTATCGAGCTTTGTAACGGATATTCATAAGACGCACTATTTCACAATCTCCAGGACTTTAAAATATAACAATCATAATATCAAAACAGTCCGGTGTTTCGGTAGGTGATTCCTTAGGTGATTCCGGTTTCTGCACGTAGGAAGACAAAAAACACGAAAAAGGCGAGCAATGGCGTTCGCTTGCTGCATAATTGTTTTTCTGCAGCGTTGTAAACAACAAAACACGACAGAGATGTGCGCAAAATGAACGCCAAACAGCCTCAGAATGTGAGAAATAAGGTAGAGGTGACGCTTCTTAGGGTGAGTGTTTTAAATCGGGATGAAATAGACACGTTCATCCGTTATGCAACCGTCCTGCTGCGCTCACCCCATGTCCTCACTGCGTTCTCCTCAGGCCGACCAGCCAGCCTCTATCCTCTCTGAGAGGAAACAATCCCCGCTGTCCTATCTTGTCGTTCCATAAACAACATGAAGCACATACATACTCGAATCGAATCCGTATGCTTAGAAAAAAACAAACAGCACAGCCTTACCGTTTCGGTTTAACGTCCCGATCAGGAAGCTGGATACAGAGCACCTCCCCTGTTTCTTCCCCTCCTTCGCTCGACCCTCCGATGTGATGTTTATCTTTTGTTTCCTCCCCTCCCTCGTCCCCCCCCCCCCCCCGTCCCCCCCCCCCCCCCCCCCCCCCCCTCTCGCTCTGTCTCTCTCCCTCTCTCACCCGTACAGTCTGTCCGGGAGAATGGACTGCTCGGACAGCCAATGACTCACGTTTCCTGAACAGGGCTGGGTTGGAACAAACGCAGGATGTTGCACACTTGCAGCAGGGCCGTTTATGTCAAGTTCGGTGGGACTGCAGCTGACAGCGGCGATCCTACCGTGTGACCTGTTGGTCTGAAGCAGTGATCCTCAATGGGAGTCTTACGACCATGAGATGAAAAAGCTGCAAGTGCTAACACTAATATGTAGCACAGCAGTAGCATGGAAGAAAAAAAATATATTACTTATTTAATGAATTACAATAGTATATACAATAATAGATTGATAATGGTAGGACTACATATTTAAACACATTTGAATGAAGAATATTAGCAGGACTAAATACTGTAGCCCTACATGTTAGAACAATGTCCTGATTTACCAATACAGACCAATATGGACAATTAGGAGGATTTGGTGAATAATAACATCTGATTCAGATGTAGATTAGGACATAGGGGGGGGGGGGGGGGATGATGTTGACGACTAGTTGACTTGGTGGTGGGGGGTCCTTTTCTTGGGAACATCCTCAGGGTCTGTCTCCCATCATGGGATTAATGCACGCACATCATTAACCTTAGTGTGTGTGTGTGTGTGGTCGGTGAGAGTGTTTTTGTGTGTACGAATGTGCATGTGTACTGGTGTGCACATGCATGTGTGCGTGTGTGTGTGTATGTGCACACGGGTGCGTGTGTGTCTGTGTGTGCGTGCATTTGTGTGTGTGTTTGTGTGCATGTGTGTGTGCGCATGTATGTGTGTGTGTGCGCGCACATGCATGTGTGCATGTGTGTGGGCATGCATGTGTGTGTGCGCGCACATGCATGTATGTGTGTGTGTGTGTGTGTGTGCATGCATCTGTGTGTGTGGGCCTACACGTCCGTGTGCGCATGCATGTGTGTGTGTGTGTGTGTGTGTGTGTGCTTGGCGCTTCGGGGACAAGAGGTGAGTGGCATGAGCATGTGAAGGCTACATCAGACGGCTCAACTCCCCTCCACCTCCTCCACCTCCTCCACCTCCTCCTCCACCTCCTCCACCTCCTCCGCCTCCTCCTCCACCCCACCCGCTCCCTCTGACATGTCGTCGCTGGCGGCTGAAAAGCACATGCACCCCCCCACCCTTCCTCCCCCACCCATACTTCTATCCTACACCCCCCCAACAACAAGCCCATTCAAGTCCCCCAGCTCCAGGCTATCCCCCCCCCCACCCCCACCCCCCCCCCCCCCCCCCCCCCCCCTCCCCCACCACCACCATTCAATAGTAGCCCTAGCACATCAAAAATACATCAAACGAGAACTGGACGCCCAAGGCCGCGTCACATGTACAATCCTCTCTCTCTCTCTTCCTCCCTGTCTCTCTCCCTCTCTCTGTCTTTATCACCCTCCCTCTCTCTCTTCCTCCCCCTTTTTCTTTATCACTCTCTCTTTATCTCTCTTTTTCTCTCTCTCTATCTTCCGCCCTCTTTCTCTCTCTCTTTATGTGTTTCACTCCATCTCTCAATCTAACCTCAAGTTGCATATAGATAAAGAAAGAGATAGAGAGAGAGAGAGAGTGAATAGAGCACAAGATAGAGAAAAATAGATGAAGATATCAGGACCATTAAACAGAGTATAAATAGAAGAGAACACACACACACACACACGATCTTATTATGACACACAGATCACCTGACCACACACGCTCTTATTGTGATACACAGACCACCTTACCACAAACGCTGTTATTGTGACACACAGACCACCTGACCTGGGGGAACCTCTGGATTATCAAGGTGCAATATCACTACAGTAAAGCTTGCTCTTAAGAGAACGAGAGACAGAGAGAAAGTAAGAGAGAGAGAGAGATAGTGACACAAAGAGACGGTGAAAGAGATGGCATCAGAGAGAGACATACAAAGAGAGACCGGTCGCAACTGAGAGAGAGCGGGAAAGAGAGACATGGCATGAGAGAGTGACAGAGAGACAGCATGAGAGAGCAAGCAAGCGAGAGACACATACTGTAGCATGAGAGCAAGCGAGAGAGAGAGTGAGAGAGAGACATAGCATGAGAGAGAGCTAGCGAGAGAGAGAGAGAGAGAGAGAGAGAGAGCGACAGAGAGAGCGAGCATGCCTTACCTAGTGAACAGAAAGACCTTGTTTTGAGTCAAGCTCGCCCTGTGGCTGGTGACCCACTTCGGCGCTCACACTAGACTCTGCTGTGACAGGGGCCCCATGGGGCCCGACAACACCCACCGGCCGTTCTGTCAGATGGCCCCCCCTCCCACACACACATCTGTACTGGGGAGATATTAAATACATGTAATGCAGCCCCGGTTGACCTCCAGCCAAAAGTAACACTCTCTCTCCCTCTTTCACAGCGATGATCCAGCAGGACAACTCTCAAGAAACGTGGGGAGCTTGATTTAAAAGGCAAGAGATAATACACACACACACACACACACAGATGTGTGGCTCTCTGCTCTGAATAAGGTGGCCAGCGTTCAGTCCTCCAGGTACCCCGGGGTTCGTCTTGACTGACCCAACTAGTTACCCTCCAACCCCCTCTGCACCGAGCACAGGCTTCTGGGTTCTGGGCCCTGGGTTCTGTGTTAGTGGCCCTGGGTTCTGGGCCCTAGGTTCTGTGTTAGTGGCCCTGGGTTCTGGGCCCTGGGTTCTGTGTTAGTGGCCCTGGGTTCTGGGCCCTAGGTTCTGTGTTAGTGGCCCTGGGTTCTGGGCCCTGGGTTCAGTGTTAGTGGCCCTGGGTTCGTGGCCCTAGGTTCTATGTTAGTGGCCCTGGGTTCTGGGCCCTGGGTTCAGTGTTAGTGGCCCTGGGTTCGTGGCCCTAGGTTCTGTGTTAGTGGCCCTGGGTTCGTGGCCCTAGGTTCTGTGTTAGTGGCCCTGGGTTTATGAGGTTTATGCTGAGTGTCGCTATAAATCCTCCGCAGAGAAGAGACAGTACAGAGTAGAGAACCGAGAAAGGGACGTCAACATCAGACAAGAGAGAGACGGATAGAGAAGAGACAGACGGATGGTGAGAGGGCATGACAGAGAGGAGGGAGAGACAGAGAGAGACCAAAAGACAGATGGGAAGGAAACGGAAGAGACGGATCTAATTTTCCTTTTTGTGCTTTGGCAATGGAAATGTATGTTTTACCAAGGCAATAAATCCCTTTGAATCTTTAGAGACAGAGAAGAGTTCAAAATCAAGTCAAGACCCTCTTAAGAAACAGACGAAGCGAGACGGACAGACAGACAGACAGACAGACAGACAGACAGACAGACACGAGCGAGCGAGAGAAAGCAAGAGAGTGAGAAGAAAGAGTGCAGGGCATGATCCTGCAGAGATCCATTTAAAGGTTACGAGTGACTAAGCAACACCCGGACCAAGGCAGTCTGCCATCGTGCCCTTGGGCCAGGGGGGGACTTAAGCTATAGCTGGCGCCCACTCCGGGACCCCCAACACCCTACCGCTCCTGGCCATCGGCCTCTAATGATGTGTAATGTGGGGGGATCCCTCCTGCGCCCCAATACGTCACCCCAGGACCCGCTTCTAATCACCGGGGCCTCTAATGAGATGGAGCCAAAGATGAAAGGCCTCGTTAGAAGTGGCTCTCCTAACGAGGCCCTATTATTAACCGCTTATCAATTCATTAGCCTCTAAACTGCAATTAAGTTTTCGACCAGGAAGGGAGAGTGAGACGAACTCCGAAGATGTCCGCTAGGAAAGGTTTTGAGATGATTCCGGAGGAGATGAGCCGTTCGTACCATCGTAATATCGAGCAATTAGCTGAACATTTAGCGCCAATTTCATCCAAAGTGACTTAAAAGTGCACGCAAATCATCAAAATGTGCGTCGACACAATAGTGGAAAGGCATTACATTGGTTCGTTTTTTTTTCTTCATTGATTGCACATTTGATCATTTGTTTTGTCATATTGGTCTTTAGTCTTAATCCACCTCCAATCAGGCCTTACTGACTTCAGCAATGTTATGCTCATTGTATTGTGCATGTATATCGTCGTTATACTGAGTCAATAAAACATTGACTATATCAAATACACAGCCTAGCACCTAGTCCAAGCGATCGTTTATGATTACGTTTTGGTTAAAGTACTATGAGCCCTCTTTAGTGTTTGGTGCCATCTGGAAATCACAGGAGACTGGATGTGCCAGTAAGTGAATCTTTGTAGCGCGGTCACTAGAATAACAGCCCTGTATTAAAGCTTAAATGTATGCTAGATATCGTAGATATCGGACCGTAAACACAAACACAATCTCTTGTTTGTCTGTAAATTCGTTTCACCTCTTATCTGTAGACCAAAGAAAAAACAAAAAGTAGTCAAATCTCTTAAAATACACTTTTATTTACATCGTAAAACAAATACATAAAATCTTACAAGCTCCAGGAAAATTAAAGAAAAATCATACATAAAGAGGAAAATCCTATTTACATTTTAGAAAACACTGATCCGGATCCCATTACACACACACACGCACACACACACACACACACACACACACACACACACACACACACACACACACACACACACACACACACACACACACACACACACACACACACACACACACACACACACACACACACACACACACACACACACACACACACACACACTCTTAAATAGTTAGTTTGCTGTAAAAACTTTGTTTTTCCGTTGCTCGTGTAATCTTGACGGCCATTTCAAATCTGCCAAAGATCGCCAGCACAAAGAGCGGTATGTATTAGTGGAGCTGGTTCTGCCCTGATGTCCCGTCTCCCGGCAAAACACAAGTAAACATAACGCTTAGAGTCCCAAGATGAATGTGAAATTCCTGCAAATGCTATTAAAAAAAGTTATGGCGGGACAAAATGTGCTGAAAGTTTACAATTTGTTTTTAAAGATCCCTGATCTGGCTAATCCACAAGCAAGACCACCGGGTATTTAGACTGGCTCTCTCCTCTACCTGCCCTCTCTCCCTCCCCATCTACGCCCTCTCTCAGGTATGCCAGAAGTGGCGGTTCATTATAATAACCCTCACATCATGTGGGTGATGAGGTAGTGCAATTGAATGCTAGCCGTTAGCCGCTAGCAGCCAATCAACAACTCAGCCCGCCCCCCCCCCCCCGTGGCAGCGGGTCCAGACTGGAAGATGATTTATGGTTCTGAGTTCTCAGCTCTCCAGGAAGCTGAAGATGCTCCGCTGGGCTCCGGAGGACGAGTTGGGGGCCGTGGGCTGGCTGGGTCGACACACCCTCTTGGAGGCTGGGTTTGTGGTCTCCGTGGGCCCCCTCTTCACCTGGAAACCCCCCCCCCCCAGAAAAACACAGAAGAAGACGCTGTGCTGTCAGATATGTGTTGAATCATCTCTTGGTGGACGTTAGAATATGCCGGTGCGCTGGAGGACGGGAAGACGAGGCGATTGGTCTAGAATGATGAAACGCAAACGCCTAAACAATATTTGGAAATATGTTTTCTATCGTGTACAGGTTTTGCATAGCAACAGTAAAACCTAAGGAACTACCCTCATCAGATTTGAAAATCATTTCCAGCAATTGCAGACAACAGGATCTGAAAACATTTAATCCAACATGATCAATTAGGGTACATTATCGGCTGCCATTTAGTTGACAAATTAAGTTACATTTTTGTATACATTTTGATTGACTGTAGTGACAGGTTGCATACTCTGACTCGCACAAAGACAAAGCTTACAGTACTTCATAAAGCAGTTCACTGACATTATTGGTGCATCTGTTGCGTTTTGTGGAGTCTGTCTCCCCCTAGTGACATTACATTAACATTACACATGTCCCAATTAAAAACACATTGTGTACAAATTCACACCATGGGAGATGGGGGCTCAACACAGTCTTCTCTGCCCCAGATCTCACCTGTTTCTTGGGGGCGCTGGAGTCCTTCTCGGGGGACAGGGTCTGGAAGAGGAAGCCTCGGGTGCTGCGTGGAGCCAGGGGGTTCCCGTCTGAGATAGAGGCCAGCTTCTGGAGCACCGAGCGGGGCTGGCTCAGCAAGGAGCCCCTCCTCACCTGCTGGAGGGTCACAGGGTTCAAAAGGTCAGAGAGAGAGAGAGAAAGAGAATGAGAGAGCAAACCAGGTCAGGTCAGAGCCAGGAGAGGATGGACTAGATTATGTCAGAGTCAGACTTTGATGTTATTCACACTAATTTGGCCATCCTCATTTAAACATGGGGTAGATGGGGGATAGGGTAGTGTCCTGGTTTCAATCCCAATGTCCTCATCTACCTGTAGGCATCCAAATGGATCAACAATTCAGTGTAAAACGCACTGGATGAAAGCGTCTGCTATATGACTAAAGTACACGCTAACATGTTCTTTTGAGAGTGCACGGGTACTTTGAGGACATCTGCAGCTCAACAATCGATTTACAGATCCTTCAGTTTAGAGGGAGTGAGGTCACAAAGCAGTGATTTCATTTCCTGTTTTGTTAGCAAAGTCGTAATGTGTAAGATTGAGCCACTCCCAGTAGGAGGGAGGCTTTCAGAATTCAAAAGACTAAATAGCAGTGCTCTGTCCACTCTTAACTGGCAACTCGTGACATGAACTAGCGTAGCTCGGCTGGCTGGGTGGCGTGAGTGGGAGGGGCTTTGGGACTGTCGATAGTACGATACTTGTAAACAAAGACGGCGGTGGAGGCTGGCCAGCATTATTGACCTGTAGAACACATCCGTTACAGGAAGTGATTTTCTTAATGACATTATTGAAACCGCCATTGACTAGAGATATGTCGTTATTTGAAGCTACGAGCTAGTTGAAGCGCTACACATGGTGACTGTGAGGGAGGTCTCTCACCTGGCTGAGCTGGGAGGGTCTCTGGAAGGGATTCACACAAGACGAGGGTTTGTGTTCCACGGCGGGCACCGCGGACACTTCTGGAGAGAGACCATGGATGGATACACGTTTAGAAAACGTTTTAAGGAGCAAACACTAAAACATGGCACTCGCTTGAGAAAAAGAAAAAAGATTTGTTTGTGTTTTTGATGTATGTATTTTATACATCAAACCATTTCCTTATTTTCCCTGAATGGAATGGACTATGTAGTGGTGAATGGACTACCTTATTAGAAGATATTTTTCGTATAATTTCCATGAAGAAAAAACTAATTTAAAATAAGGTCAACGGGAAAAGGGTTGATTTTCATGTATAAAAATCATTTGTGGAAGTCATTCACGCAGTCTCAAGTACTAATCCAAGATAAGTAGGGAACGAAAGCATCAGTACAGACATCTGCCCTTTCACGTTAAAACCGACCCCGGATCGCAACGTCACTCAAATGAAGATATATGCAAATGAGCTGTTGCAGCAGAGGACCAATCAGAGGGGGATTAAGCGTGGCTGACCTTTCCTCTGCAGCGTCTTGGCGGTGAACTTCTTGGCCAGCTTCATGAACTGACTGTCTTCCTCACCCAGGTTCTCCTCATCCTCAGCATCCTGCTCAGAGTGGCCCTTCTGGCCTTTCTGCTCAGACTGACCAAAACAGGGGTTGGTTAACATCCATCGTTAGCGGCTGTGATGGCATCATGCTGCGGTTGCTTGCATGCCACGGCTACACGTACGCATGAACGCCATGCTGTGGCTACACATATAGTACAGCCAAATGCATGCGTTAGCATCATGCTATAGCCAAATGCATGCGCAAGCATCATGCTACGGGCACCATGCCTGTTTTAGCATCATGCAGTCGCCTGACTAGCACACTTCACACACACCTGCTCCCTGAGCCACTGGTCCCTCTCCAGTCGCTCCCTCCTCCGCTGCACCTCCGACAGGTCCATGTCTTCATCCTCCTCCTCTTCCTCCCCGTCTCCACCCATCCGGTCCAGGTCGAAGCCATCATCTGCGGAGAGCAGAGAGAATCAGATGTGGGCTTGGAGGAGGTCTTGGTTATAGAGTTCTGTAATCTCCCCATGGATGAACCCTGATCCAGCTCCACGCCGGAGCTCACCGTGTCCATCGGTGAGGGTTTTATGAGGGCCGTGGAACTTTCAACACCTCACGATTCCATAAAAATTATAGGGCGTCGCCATTCGATTACAAATTTTAACCGATTGAAATTATGTAAACACACGGGAACAAACCCAAGACAAAAGGATTTTGGGAATTTGCGAATTGATGTATAGAATCATAGAAGATAGGAATCATGATTCTTTGACCAGTAAAACCCTCGGAGCGGGGTGCGGGGAGCGGGGTGCGGGGAGCGGGGTGCGGGGAGCAGGGAGCGGGGTGCGGGGAGCAGGGTGCGGGGAGCAGGGTGCGGGGAGCAGGGTGCGGGGAGCGGGGTGCGGGGAGCGGGGAGCGGGAGCGGGAGCGGGTGCGGGGTGCGGGGAGCAGGGTGCGGGGAGCAGGGTGCGGGGAGCGGGGAGCGGGAGCGGGGAGCAGGGGAGCGGGAGCAGGGAGCAGGGTGCAGGGAGCAGGGTGCGGGGAGCAGGGTGCAGGGAGCAGGGAGCAGGGTGCAGGGTGCAGGGTGCAGGGTGCAGGGTGCAGGGTGCAGGGAGCAGGGAGCAGGGTGCAGGGAGCAGGGTGCAGGGAGCAGGGTGTACCTATGTTCTTCCAGCGGAAGCGGCGGGCGCGGCCCGGGCCGTCCGAGTGCAGGTCCCCGTCCGCCAGGTAGCGCTCCTGGTACAGACGCAGCCGCCGCTTGTCGTCGTCCAGCACCTGCTTCCTGTGGGGTGACGAGAGGTCAAGCTGGGTCAAAGGTCAACAGTCATTGTTGACCAGAGCGTTGGTCTTCCAATCCTTCATAGCAGTGTCTTGTCAGAAGCGGTCCGTCCCAGAGGGGTCTGCTGAATATATCTACGCCAGATTTATTTTAGCAGAGAACCCTAACACACACGGGAACCTGGCCCCCAACATGGGAACCTGGCCCCCAACATGGGAACCTGGCCCCCAACATGGGAACCTGGCCCCCAACATGGGAACCTGGCCCCCAACATGGGAACCTGGCCCCCAACATGGGAACCTGGCCCCCAACATGGGAACCTGGCCCCCAACATGGGAACCTGGCCCCCAACATGGGAACCTGGCCCCCAACATGGGGACCTGGCCCTCACCACCTGTACTCACATGTGGATCTTGTTGACCTGGTCCTGCAGCTCTTCGTCGGAGGGCAGCTCGTCCAGGAGCTCCTCCTCTTCGTACTCGCTCTCCCCGCCGGCGTCTTCGTCCTCGCTGCCCACGTCGCTGCCCGACAGCTCCGCCTCCGAGTCCACGTACTCCGCCAGGCGCCTGGTCCACAACACGCAGGGCGGGGTTAACCGGGGTATTTTGAGAATATGGGTTTTTATTTCATCCAAAGTACCACAGTATACGGGTCCTTCTGGACCATGGAAGCGTTACGACAGGTCAAAGGTCAACGACGTCAGCGGCACCCAACCACGGCTGCTCCATAACGATAGGACACGTCAAGAACATGCCACTACTGCGTGTTGCGTTGCTTATTGCATGTGTAATTATACTGCAACGAGGACACTCGTGTGAAGGAGAAACAAGTTCCAGCCTCCACTTACATTTTCTTCTTCTTCCTCCGCACCACCCGATTGGATGGAAACAGAGCCTGCATTTCTTCCTCCTCCACCTCCTTATCCTCCTCATCCCCTTTGTCGTCATCTCCATCCTCCTGGAAAGATGCAGGACAACGATATAAGATGTCTACTCGTTGTTACGGTAACTGACGGCAACCTACCACCCCGACAACCAACAGCCCACAAAGCAGCCCAAAGACAAAAAACATCTATATATTTATATATATTATATTATTTATGAACATTGATTAAATATGTTCATAAATATGTGAACGTTAAGCTGCTTTTATTGCAGTCGGCTTTGAGTAGATTCTAGAAGAAGTCCATAAATCACATTGAAATAGTGAGTGACTCACATCTTCACTCTGGCTGCCAACATCAGACAGGAGTCGGAATTCACAGTCTTCATCCTCCTCCTCCTCCTCCACCACTACAGGCTTCTTCTTACTGAAAATACATTGTGAATTATAACAAGGCAAGCGCTGTAGTTGAGCCAGTCATACAAGCGCCTCAAGGGGAAGAGGGCAGGAGACGGTGGACTCAATAACGTTCACCTCAATGTACTGTTCGATGTAGTGACAAAATGGACACACTCATAAACAAATCAACCAATGGAATAAGGAGTAAAGAAACGCAACAGCAGTTTGTGTGTACACACCTGCGGTCAGCTGCTGAATGCAGCTTGTTTGGACTGGGCAGAGACGGCAGAGAGTCATCTGAAAAGCGTGGGAAGAGAGGGGAACACAACCATTTATATTGGATACACACATACACGCACACCAAAATGATACATCTTCAAGCAGAGGTAAAACATTTGACTAACTAAACTAACTTAAGTTGTAAGCATACTATGACTTGATAACTGCATTTGAGAACACAAGACATTTGAAAAACATATGTAAAACACCAAAAAGTCCTACAAGGGTCCAGCCTTCCTCACCTTGATCAGGGAACTTTCTAGACCCAAAGCCCATCAGCTGGTCCATGGTTTCCAGCTCTGCATCTCTCTCCTCCTCCCCAGCCTGGGTGGAGGGGAAGGCCCCGGAGCAGAGCCCCAGCAGCTCTTCCTCCTGGCTCTCCCCGAGCAGCCCTCCACCTCGACGCCTGCCTTGGCTGTCCCTTGTGGACGCAGCGCTGCCACTGCTCCCCTCCACCCCTCCACCACCACCACCGAAGGCCCCGGAGCACAGCCCCAGCAGCTCCCCCATGTTGGCGTCCATGGCGTTCTCGTCCAGGCTGCCCAGGATCAGCTGCCTCTTGTGGGGCCCGGGGCCGCCCGTACGGGGCCCCACGTTCAGGAAGCCGTCGGCATCCAGGAGCTGGGAGTCTTCCTCCAGGGAGAAGCTGCCCTGCGCGGCCCCCAGGGGCCCCGAGTCTCCACCGGGGGAGGAGGGGGCATACAGGTCCTGGGAGTCCTCCACGGGGAGCGAGAGCGACGGCTCAGACATCTTCCCTGAGCTCTGTGGGGGAAAAGAAACACGTTGGCCCTTTAGGACATTTCAGCACCTAGATATCACTTAGGATCAGGTTATCGAACATTGTATGGGAGTCAGACACCCTAACCACTTGAAGATCTTTAACATAAAACAATATGCAAGCCGTCTAATGCTTTTTACATTAAGTACATACATTCCTAGCTTGGTTGACCCTGTTGGGAATCGAACCCCTAAACCTGGCAGAGTTGATGCCCGGCTCTACCATGTACGACACACTGGCATCTCAAGACAGCAGGACGTTGCTCGCTGGCCTCACCTTGGAGGCGGAGCCTAGGAAGCTGGGCCTGAAGAAGCAGGGAGAGGGGGAGCGGAAGAGGGCGGAGTTGACTCCGCCCCTTCCTGTGGATCGCTGGTGACTGACAGGCTGGTAGGAGGGGATCATGGAGCCCAGCAGCTCAAAGCTGCTGTTGTGGCTGTTGTCCTTCGTCAGGGATAGAGAGTCTTCCTCTTCTGATGGAGAGTGGGAATACAAAACATACACATGGGATTCATTCGGTTTTTAGAACTGAAGTACAACTCTCAAGGGATTGCTGAAGAATGGCACTCTTGTTTTAATTGGCGACACTGACTGAGCTTAAAACACAAAACTGATAACGGTGGGATAAAAACGATTGAACTAATCATGGTCCTGACAGATAACTACATATACACTGTAACGGATGGAAGTAATGACTCTCTGGATGAGATGTACTGACCCATTTTAGAATCGCCGTCTGGGCCTGAACGAGCCATCTTCCTGACCCCATCCCTGGATCAAATCAAAACCAGACAACCAATCGGTGTTCAGTACTGTATTCCAGCTTGCATGTGAACTGAAACACAATCTTGTATACACACACTATACAGTTAAACAGATTGTACACACCTCCATGTTTTAAAAACCATTCAAGGCTATTCAAATATCAGTAAAAGAGAATCTATTCACATAGATGCATAGGCCCGTCTTCAATGACTAGTTGTTGACTAGTGCGTTGTACATCATTACATGTTTTGTGATTTAAATAAATACTGTACACATCTTTGCCAATATTTTTACTTCCCAACTCGAGAGTCGTTTTGAAACTCTTTCTCTAAATACGTGCGCCGTGGCAAGTTAAAGGGCCAGACGGAGAGCGGCGTACATGCGAGAGCAGGAGTTCCCAGCGAACAGCATCAGGGAACCGTCGCCGTTCATGAGGTCCCTGATGGAGGAAGAGGGCTTCAGCACCGCCGGCGACGGGCTTCTGATGCTGGGAGCCACGCTGCCATCATCCTCATCCTCATCGCCTCCTCCTCCACCTAGCAGGTCGTCTACCCCCTGTGGAGGTACAGGCGGTTAAAATCACTGGGGAGCGTACCGATCATACATAAGTAAGGTGGAGCCAGCCAAAATTGACTTATTGTGATAATAGACTTGACACAGGATTATATATAATATTATCTCCGCACTCAATCACTTTCTGCCAGTGCCGTCAATACTGTCCGTCTGTAAGTTGGCGTTTTTAAATGGTAAGATGTCGTATTGTATCCTACATTTCCCCGCCTGTACATCAATAAAGTGCTACCTTATTGTTGACACCAAACTGAGGTTGAGCATTCTGTACCGAGCGCAAATTCCACCTTTGATACATACTGAGACATGGAAAATTAAAACAATGCATTGCAAATAGTATTTTCTCTACGTTTCCCCATTTGAGGCGAGGTGGTCATTGCTAAAAACAAAAGCCGATAATGTCCTCATCAACCTATGAAAAGGTTTCCACTGACCACTCGAGACACACACACACACACACACACACACCTCTGCCTCCGAGTCGTCGGTCATGTCCTCTTCTTCTTCCTCCTCCTCCTCCCCACACTCTTCGTTGTCAAGGCGATGGAGGGCGGCCTTGCGGGCCCTCTCTTCCTGTCTGCGCAGCGCCATGGCCTGCTGCAGACGCTGCTTCAGACTGCTCAGTCGCTCTCCTGGAGGAGGTGGGACAGCAGTAACGTGTTACTACTTAATACAGTAACATGTTGCTGCTTAATACAGTAACATGTTGCTGCTTAATACAGTAACATGTTGCTGCTTAATACAGTAACATGTTGCTGCTTAATACAGTAACGTGTTACTACTTAATACAGTAACGTGTTGCTGCTTAATACAGTAACGTGTTACTACTTAATACAGTAACGTGTTGCTGCTTAATACAGTAACATGTTGCTGCTTAATACAGTAACGTGTTGCTACTTAATACAGTAACATGTTGCTGCTTAATACAGTAACATGTTGCTGCTTAATACAGTAACATGGTGCTGCTTAATACAGTAACATGGTGCTGCTTAATACAGTAACATGTTGCTGCTTAATACAGTAACATGTTGCTGCTTAATACAGTAACATGTTGCTGCTTAATACAGTAACATGTTGCTGCTTAATACAGTAACATGTTGCTGCTTAATACAGTAACATGTTGCTGCTTAATACAGTAACATGTTGCTGCTTAAGACAACAACATGTTGCTGCTTAATACAGTAACATGTTGCTGCTTAATACAGTAACATGTTGCTGCTTAATACAGTAACATGTTGCTGCTTAATACAGTAACATGTTGCTGCTTAATACAGTAACATGTTGCTGCTTAATACAGTAACATGTTGCTGCTTAATACAGTAACATGTTGCTGCTTAATACAGTAACATGGTGCTGCTTAATACAGTAACATGGTGCTGCTTAATACAGTAACATGGTGCTGCTTAATACAGTAACATGGTGCTGCTTAATACAGTAACATGGTGCTGCTTAATACAGTAACATGGTGCTGCTTAATACAGTAACATGGTGCTGCTTAATACAGTAACATGGTGCTGCTTAATACAGTAACATGTTGCTGCTTAATACAGTAACATGTTGCTGCTTAATACAGTAACATGTTGCTGCTTAATACAGTAACATGTTGCTGCTTAATACAGTAACATGTTGCTGCTTAATACAGTAACATGTTGCTGCTTAATACAGTAACATGTTGCTGCTTAATACAACAACATGTTGCTGCTTAATACAGTAACATGTTGCTGCTTAATACAACAACATGTTGCTGCTTAATACAGTAACATGTTGCTGCTTAATACAACAACATGTTGCTGCTTAATACAGTAACATGTTGCTGCTTAATACAGTAACATGTTGCTGCTTAATACAACAACATGTTGCTGCTTAATACAGTAACATGTTGTTGCTTAATACAAGCGTTGGGAGTCATAACACTGTTCCCTTCTGTCCACCAACGCAAAGAAAAGGGATGCTAAACGAGTCACTGGAAAATAAATCGAATTACACAGAAGATGGAACGTGAAACTACATTACTCAAAACACCCACTATCCCCCAACGGTAGGCTTAGTGTGTCAGAATCGGCCAGTGAGTAAGTAGCAACTAGTGATTTGGTTAAAGATTATAACCAACTGTAACGCCGCGATTTCAGTTTTGTGAAGAAGACAAAAAGCGTCATTTTCAAATCGCACCGTTAGCATGCGAATAAATCCCTTTAACCAATCACAATCTGACATCTTCGTCAGTCACCATGGACACTGTACATGTTGCAGGACATGGCGGAGGGAACAGCCCATCTACGTTTCTCAACACATTCCTCTTCTTGCGTCCATAGCGGTCAACTACATTCACAGACTTATGCATATTTATAGAAACACAATACATATCGTATCGCCGCTCAAACCCCATCGTATCGTGAGGTCCCTGCCGATACCCGTCCCCAATGGCTACAGACTACCCATAACATCATGCGTGTTGCTGAGGTTAGCTAATACGTTAGCGGTTAGCGCTGCTTACCGGGTTTGGCCGCCGCGGGCTCCTCGGATCCCTCCTTGATGGTGACGGTGATGGACTCGGCCTGTAGCTCCTCCTGGCCAGAGGGGGCGCTGCCCTTCCGGACGATGTTGAGCTGCACGTTGCTCTCGCCCTGCGGCCGCAGCACGGGCTTCATGTGACGCAGGTAGCGCTCCTTCAGGGCCTCCACACCTGACAGAGGACCACGCTTTTCTTTAGAACACTTTGGGGCGGGGCTATATTGTTGTTCAGGCTTTCCAGAATGTTTGACTGACATTACCTGGAAACCCCCCAAAAAACGCTGGTAACAATGAACTCATGCAACAGCATGCGCTTAACCTGTAGCGGGCAATTTGAGTTCATATTTACATTAACCTAAAACTGTGCATTTAAGTTGAGATTTGGATCAAAGTCAGTTCATAGCACTACTAATGTAACCCACTTACATTGCTAAAGTTGTCTTAGGGTTTGGTTTTCCTTTAAAGTAAATAGTGAGGCCTTCCAGGAAGTATCACTTCTAAGTGATGAATAAAACCCTACTTTTAACTCAACTTAATGGGAAGACTTTCCAGACATCTTGAGCCTTGACCCATGCAGCCGTTAACTGGAATATAATAAAAACAGACCAACCTTCTGCTCGGAGTTATGGCTCACTAAAGGAGCAGCCCCATGATAAAATATAATAGGACAGAGAATATAATAAAATAATAAATCCATCAATATTGCCATTTGGTTTGAAGTAAAGATCGCTAAATATTGATGAAACAGTTTAAGAATGAGCCATCTACCGCACATAAAAGGAAAAAAATATGGATCGGTGTTTAGTAATGTGGAGCGCTCAGACATTCCTTCACCAAGCGGCCAGATAAAAATAATAAATATTTAAATCACAAATGTGCAAGGCCAGGCAACATTTAACCTAAATGACAGCATCATTATATCAAGTGCTTTACCACAACATTAGCATAACCCTGTAGTCGTTAAGTCTGGGTCTGCTTACCAGGGTTGGGCTGAAGGGGCTCCAGGTCCACAAACATCCCGTAGTCCGCGCACAATTTGGGGACGGGAGGAGGGTCCAGTCCCAGCTCTCTCAGCCGAGCCAGCCTGTCCTTCTTGGGCTTGACGGCGGGTCCCCGAGACCCTGAGGGGACACCAGCACCAACACCACCCACGCACGCATCCGCCCGGGGAGCTAGAACCGGACCATCGTCCCCAGGGAGAGCTTCTGCTCGCTGGGCTTGAGAACCAGGTGAGGCCGAGGACTGGTCAGACACTGTCTGAGCGCCCCGTCCATCCCCTCCCCTGTCCAGATTTGAAGGCAGAGCTTTGGGTTCTTGGCTGTCTGTTGCCGGCGACTCCTGGAGGCTCTCTGAGAGGAAGAGCATGGGCCCAGAGTCCTGGTCCTGAGGTAGGGTGGACGGTAGCTCGTTGGTTCCCTGGCTGAGGCTCTCCTGCTGGGGGGAGGGAGTGGCGGCTGGATGAGGTAGGGTCTGGAGGCGGTTGGAGCAAAGATCCAGAGCAGGGGTGGAATCCTGGTCCGAGGACGGGTTGTGGGGCTCACTGGTGGGGAGACGAGGTGGGGCTGGGGTCGCCTCGAATATCATCTTCTGATACTTGGTGGATCTAACCGAGGAACAAAGATTGAGGGTCAGTGTGCTTGTCTTGAAATGGTTATTGGTCGCGGTTCATTTTATTTTTAAATGCTTGTGTTCCATGATGTTTCAACTTTCTAAAATGTGTGTAGGAACCCTGCGCTTACATTTCTTTAGGAGGAATAAAAGACACTGAATAAATGGATTACTTGAGCAGGGCCATGGCGGGCCCCTCAGGTCTGGCTCTCCTCTTGAAGAAGTCGTTGATGCTCTTGGGCTGGGGGATGTGGTAGGGCAGACCCAGGGAAGACTCTGTTGGTGGCAGGGCAACACGTCACAGAGTTAGGGGGAGTTATCGATTCTCCACAGCACGGAGGAAGAACATTTAAAGAGCCAAAGTTAACCGACACGAATCGCGTCAATCAGAAGACAATCGCCAAAAGCGATACAAGTATCCGTTTAGTGCTTACCAAATTACTTTCCCCCCCACCTTTTTGATGTCAGATATCAATCTTTAACATTTGATAATGTGTAAGTTGCAGACCGACAGTATTATGGTCTACTGACCATAATATTTTTTATACTGGGAAATGCTATGGCATTCAAAATGTGACATCTATGAATCACTGACACAATAAACGCTAAGGATTATATACTTATTTTGTATGCGTGTATGTTTTTCGACTGTATGAACAAATTGTGCATTAAAAACTAAATCTTGTCACTTGACAGACATAACAGTTAAGTAAAATCAAACTCACCCCTGACCAGCCTCTGAGTCTCACTGTGGAGTTGCTTCATAGCTTCCTTGCTAGCGCGGGCAGCCTTCCTCTCCTACCAACACAGAGAAGGGTTAGCAGAATGCTAACAGCACACTGCATTCAAATAATATCTGGGACAGTACCAAAGGCAGAAGGGTTAGCAGAATGCTAACAGCACACTGCATTCAAATAATATCTAGGACACTACCAAAGACAGAGAAGGGTTAGCACAATGCTAATATGACTGCATTTATATCAACAACACATGCAAGGCCAGCTCTTAAGGAGCATTTAGGAGTGAACAGATTTTTGCTCAAGGGCACTTCAATACAGGAAGGAACTAGAGACTTGGAACCAGCAACACTCCAGTGGCTGTGGTCTTTGACTTTCATATACTTTGTCTCTAGTTTTGTAAACTGGGTGTCGCCAACCACACAACATATCTACTGATATGATTCACACAGGAGGGGTGGTGGCTCCATCCACCCACAGCCCTGCAAGGTGTCACATACCACACGCTGTGGCTTCTCCGACGGCTCTTCCTCTTCGTCCTCCTCCCCCTCGTTATCGTCGTTGAAGAGGGGTCCCTGAAAAGAGTCACCACACAGCTTACGGACTATGGCCTAATGGAGATCCCCCTAACGCCATGCAACACGGTGAACTAAATATCCAGAAGAAAACAGCAGCATCCACTTACTGTTTAAACCTCCTAGATCGTTGTTTCCACAAAAGTAAGCTGCTTAATACCACCCATCTAAATTAACGCGATCAATACAAGGCATAAAAGAAGCTTAAAGACGTGAAAAAGAACATAAGATAATATAAAATCTCAGTGGATCGCACATTTACCATTTTGCCATCTACTATTTATTAATTTAGCAGATGCTTTTATACAAAGCTACTTATTTTATACAGATTTGTGACATTGATGTCATCGTTGATCAGGTAGGGTTAGGCATGCCTACAGGTGAACATCGCAGATTTTGACCAAGAACCTTTGTACTGGGAGTCAAACACCGTGACCACTAGTCTAGTGGTTCCCAATATTTTTTGGCCTGTGACCCCATTTCTAGCTGTGAAAATGTTTGCGACCCAAACTTATCTTTTGTGCGTCCCCACAAATATTTTTTTACCCATTCAACATCTGCCAGTAATATCAATGTCCTGCTGAACGTAATCTCATGACTCTACTACAAACTTAGTTATTAGCAGTAGTTTGGTCGTGGTTATGAATCATTAAGCAGTCAGTTCGCATTTAGAGGACATCGATGAGACCTTAAGAAATTAATACATATGAAAATCATCAAATATCTATAGCATTTGCCAGCAATCTCCTGCAAATAAGCAGATCCAAAGTGATGGGAGGTTGGGCACTCCTGCAGTAGAACATCCTGGGATATATTGACATGCATCTCTTCTATCATATTCCATAGGTTACCTGGTGTTTTTTGACCTTGTGTTTAGCAGCTGCCCTGATGGCATTCAGAGACTCCTCGTCACTGTCTCCATCCAATCCGGTATCAAACAGGTCTGTGTCTCCAAGTAGACAACCGCTGTCATTCAGGGGGCCAGGGGGAGGTGCATCCTGGGAAATGGAACAGATGGGGTGGGGAAAGAGTTGTTGATGGAACTTTGATTGGCATGAGAATAGATTGTGTGGTGTACATTGAAATGTGTCCTTTAACAATGAAACTATGACTTAAAAGTGTCAATCGTGAGATCTCCAGATTTTCATGGAAATAAATCTGTTAATTCACTTTCTATGGCCAAATGAGGAAACACAATGGTGATGGAGCCTATGGGCCACTGATGAAAGCCTCTGCATTTGCAATATTTTGAATGTTATGAACTGGGCGGCGATGGTGACATTCCCGCCCTGAATCAAATCACAAGCGGTGCACAATTAGTGAAGCATTTTCCGTCACCCCGCAGTGGTTGTTCCGCCAGGGTAACCAGAGCTAGACCCGCTCTTCAACTCACTTGTGTGAGTGTGTGTAGTGGCGTACTGTTTTTTTTTGGTGCCATAGATGCTCCATCAAAATTCTGATGGTAAACACTGTACTGTTATGTTAGGATTACTCATCCTTTACAACTGAGAAGATAAATAAAGTTATAACCGGCTAAAGGACTAAGTGTAAACACAAACCTCCTCGACTTCAAGGAACCTCTCCTTCTTAGTCTTCTTTGTCGTCTTCACCTTCTCCACGGCTTTACTACGCTTCTCCCTCTTCTCCTTGTGCCTTTGGCTCTTCTCTCGCTTGCCTTCCTTTGATTTCACATCCTTCGCCACGTCCTTCACCTCATCCTCCACCACCACCTCCTTCTCGGTGCCTCCTTCTCCGAGGTCGCTCTCCTCACTGTCGACAGGTGGGCGTGAAATCCTCCTGCCTTTCTTCTTTTTGCTCTCCTCTTTGATGTTCTGGGACTCCGCCTCCTCGCCATCTGACTCAGACAAGACCAGAGCCTCCGCCATGTTTACACTGGTCTCCATCTCCTCCTCCTCCTCCTCTTCGTCACTGTCTCGGATGGCCTTGTGACAGCGGGGTTTCCTGTGAACCAGGATCTCGTCATCTTCATCACCGTCAGAATCTGGAAAAACAACATGGCGGATGGGTATTCAGTGGCACCTTGAAGTTAAATTACAGAGCCTGCCTTTCTTGACTAGAGTACACCATGTTGAAAAAAGACACTGTGGTGAATAGCAGAAAGGTAGGAGGGGGTTGTTGAAATACTGCAAGCACATTCGATTATCAATAGCACATGCCTGCCGATTGCTGTTGAGCGTTTACATCCAGCTCTCTTTATTTGTTGTATAACATAATTAACATTGTAACATTACTATGAATGATCCGGCAACACTATTGTATATATTTGCACAAAGCGCATTAACTGCCATGAATCCCCTGGTAAACTCTTATGCCCTGGGCAGGATAGACTAGCGGTTAGGGTGTTTGGCTGCAAGACAGAAGGTCCTGGGTTCAAATCCCCTGTAGGGATGCTTGAGCAAGATGCCTAACGCATTGGTGCCCATTAATGACACGCATCTAAAGAAACGTACAGCAAGTTGCTTTGGAGGGAAACGATAAAAATCAGATAAATGACACAATGGTAACAATAGCCGTTCGGGAAAAACAAACGCAATCTAAACAGCTTCTCTACCTGAAGTTTACCTAACAGATGAACATCCCAGAGCTGTGGTTTTACCTGGACGCTGCTCTCCCTTGCCCCTCGTCTCCGTCACCATCTCCTCTGCTGGAGAGCCCATCCCGCTGTCTGAATCACTTTCCCCGGGCGCCTGGAGCACTGGAGAGACCACTTCTGCCTGGTGGAGAACACAAAACACTGGCCGTTAATATTTAACTAACCATGCTAAGCGCTTTCAGACCATTTACTGGAACTTTTGCCCAGTGCTCCAAATTAGGCTTGTGTTCAGTTACCAGGTAGTCCTTACAAAATGTTCAACTGAACCATGGTTAACAATATATTTTCTAAATAAAATGTTTAATGTTAACTGAGAGGTTAGGGTGAATTTGGCATTTGTGGGCAACTGTAGAGAACCTATAACTCATGGAATAATACTATAATATATCAGAGGTTTTACGCAGGATTTTAACCATAATAGCCATTTTATTAAATTCAAAGTAATTCTGCTTTTCCTTTAGTAATGGTGGATGCTGTGGCTACTTTGACATGTCAAACAATACTTTGTTGTGATTTACATTTACGTGGCATTGCGTTATCCACGTAGTTTAACGCTGTGGCAGGTGACTTATAACTATAACTATACAAAACATTATTTAGTTGAACTTGATTCTAAATACTTTGTTGAAAGTATAGCTAGGTGGTCAAATGGTGGCTTTAGTACCGCCAACGCCACACAATGAATTGGCGCAGGCGCAAACCTGCTAGCGAGTGCCTTGTAGCAAGTTGCATTTTGTCTCGTAATACAATCATTTATTATGATAAGATGTCCCTATAGATCTCATGCAACCATGTGAGGAGGTTCAATTACTTGTTAATACAGTTCAAACGGATTAAGAGAGCTCTGGAAACTCAGGACAGAGTTGCATTTGTGCAGCAGTAACTGTTAACAGGCCTGCTCGCCGACCACAACCCAACCAGACGTCTAACGCAATGTTAACTAAATCTAAATGCAGACGTTTAATACACCGATGCTCAAACTATTCCTACCTGCTATGTTCACTTATATTTACTGAATGACCTCGATTCTTGGTTAGCTGGTTAGCATGTCCTTACCTGCGACGAGCGGACGAGGCTCATCTTTGTCCGCCGCCTCTCTCTGGGCTTACTTTCCGCTGTTTTGTAAACGAAAGCCTGGCACGAATGAGAAGACACTTCATGGACTTCAGCAGCGCACTACAACACAACGGACAATTGTCAGTGTGGCTGTAAAACAAAAATACTATTTTGTGTTGTTAAATTGCATTTAGATGGTGCATTAGCCGGGACGGTTTTTTCCTTCCTCCCGCCTGTTCGCCACTGAATAGAATTTTCAATGTTTCGCGCGCGGTGACAGCTGGGGCAACCCTCGCGTTACCGAGGTGTCACTCGACAGCGTTTCACGTTCCTATTGGTTTGCTGGACGGCTTGGTTCGGCCCATATTTATGACGTTTTTGGAGGCGAATAATTTATGTATTGAGAACGGCCGGTGTTTTGTTGAAAAGGCGGAAATGATACATTATGAATTAATTATTGATAAGGTGATTTAGCTATCCCACTAGCAGTCTGAATGAGCAAATCTTCTTGCAAATAGCTTTAGTTGTTTTTCTTGGTTTGACTGAGAAGATGCAAACGTTTCCAGTTTTTTTATGTTATAGGGGACGTTACTTTCTCAAGCGCTTCTAACGTGCAATCTTCATTATGTTTGGTGAATAGCATATTTGTAGTATCTATATTGATGAGACACACACAATACACACTCCAAACTGTATATTTGGTGTATGCATTTAGTATTTCTTATCGATACAATCTTTCTATTTCTGTTATTTTCATTTTTGTTATTTTGGATACTTAGACCTTATGATGAACAAATCAAATCATGTATCTATTTTATTGTGAAAGAGTGGGGGATCAAAATACACATATTATTGAATGATCCATGGCTGAAACATACCAGCATCATGTAAAAAAAGAAAAAGCATATCAATAAGTTCAAATTGAGCAAGGCGAGTGTGTGTCACGATATACAGTAAAGATATAAAATGGTATTACCAGCTAGCATTTTAACATAAATACAACTGTTGGACACATTTCTCCCAATTTAAAGCGCTAGCGTATTGCGCACGCGCACTGACGTCTCCCCAGCTCTTTCCCTGGCGCATGCTCACATTACAAATCACCCCCCCCCCCCCTGACGAACTCGGTCAGTAGACAACACATCCGAGAAGCTCGCTAGTCAACTACGCATCTATATTCCCTTTCTTAAATTAGCCACGTTAAGCTTCGCGATACCGCCCCCAATTTCAGTGTCGGTACGGAGCCGCCAGGCCGGGACAGAGACGGAGAGAGAGCCCTCGGCCATGGAAGCGCTCGGACCCGGTAAGAAAGGATATCTTAAATCGAAGGCGCCCCATGTTTGGAGCTTGTGCGCAAACACATCTCTTCACTGGGGGCCGCGGCTGCAGCGAGGCCTTGAACGACAAGACAAGCAACCTAAAAGGGGAGGGGGGAAGACAAACGAAAGCTTTAGATTAGGCCTAGCCCCGTGTGTGACACATTATTTACATCGAGCACAGGCTTAGTGTTCGTCTTGAATAGCACATTGTACAGCGAGCAGTGTAGATAATTGATTTTGTGTGGCGGATATCGCTGCTTACTTGGCTGTTGCGCTGGGACTGGCATTGTGTGTGTGGGATTTAACCATCCTTCCGCGTCGTACGTGTTTACATTCATATCTGTTAACGCCGTTCGCACCTGAAATCACCGACCTGACGCGAAAGTATGGCAGCAACATACGCCAAATTTGATCAGGTATTTTTCGGGGATAAATCAGCGCCCGTGTGTGACGGTGTGTTACAGCGCATTTCAACGTTCGTCATCGGGAGCGGTGTCTCAGTTGCTTGGTGGGCGACCAAACACGGGTTTCCTGAACGGCGCAACCCCCACATATCACAGAACACGCGAGGGCGACACATTTGTGCAATCTGCTCTTCGCGTGTGCTTGCATAATTAATGTTTCTGTCATCGTTTTACGCGCAATCCTCCCTTCTCCCCGGGAAGCCATCGCGAGCCTCTCTCCCCCCCCTGTCTACACGGGGCTGAGAGCTCCGGTAGGGATGGCGCGCTCATCGATCGGAATCGTGGTGGGGGTTTCTGAGCTGTGTTCCGTAATGTAACAAAGGCACCTATGCAGCTAAGCGATAGCCACTGTAGGTATTTATCAGGATGCCCAAGGAGGAGCCGATGCCCAACACAAACACGTTGCATGTATTGTTCACAACGACATAACCATTTTCTTTTGTGCGAGCGATTTTTATTAAATGTAGCTGTCGTTTTGGCATGTCTTTTTTATTTAATGCATGCACATATAGATAGCCTGCTGGCAACGATATTTATAGAGGTGAGAGATTTATTAAACTAATTGTGCATGTCAATCTGAACGCTACAAAAATAAAAACAATTGTATCAATTGTACCAACACCAACAGAAATGTCTCATAGACCTAAACTAAAATATTTCGTGTGTGTGAGAGAGAGAGAGATTGTGGTGTAGGCCTACATGTGGTATAAGCCTAATTGTGGCTAGAATAATTTTGCCATTAGTTGACATAGACCTACTCCAGATGTGTTCACTGGTTCATTTCATTCTCAGTTGATGGTGGGGTCAAAGTGCACCACCATTTAGGCTATAGTTCCTAAATTGCTGAATCATTTAAACCCTAAGTGACCCCGTCCTATCCCAGAGGTTAGTTTACACTCAACGTTTCTCAATAAGGTATTACACCCAGTTTTTTTAGATCAGGGTTTTGTTATGATATTTATGTTTTGTTGCTACTGCAGTGGTTTCAGTGGTGCTGAACAGGTGGCTGTCCTGTCATGTTGTGGAGATATGATGTAATACCATAGTTCTGAGGCATCTTCCTAGTTTCTTCTGGCAGCTCTGTGTGCCTGGCGTTGTTGTTGCTCGGCCCGGAGAGTTATGGATGTGTGAACGTAACGTAAACACACTGAAGTTAGCAGCTTGTTGTTTCAGCTTCATTGGATTTGTGTACTTTGAGAAGTAGTTTGGCTGAACACCGTTTTATTATATTATGTAAAAAAAATATTTTTATAAGGCAGGTCATTCAATATTACCCCTTATTAGCTGTATGTGTTTACAATAGAACATATGGTATCATATTGTTAAGACGTGTACTAATGATGTGTGTTTTGGAAGAGGCTCTCACCAACTGTGGCTTCTCAATCCTCCGGTCATTTAAAGGATAAGGTTGTGGTGAATCCATGCTCAAAGCCTTTTTTTGTTTGTTTGTTATGGCTGACCTCCCCAATGAAATGATAAATTCTTCTCTCCTGCTGTATTGTCCGTCTAAGCGATTGGCATTTATACGTTACCCTTCTGTGACTAGGAGTTCCTTTGTTGTTGAAGTCACAGACCCACGCTACGCGCGCCGGGCAGAGTCTCCTGAACGCAAGACTGTCTGTTGTCTCCGTTTTGCATCGTTTTTGTCATTGAGGTATTTCTGATTTATTGTTGTTGGCGCCGTGCTGTTGTGCTATTAATATAGCCGCACAACATCCATCACATGGCGCGTTCTGCTGTGATAACAACGCACTGAGAACCCTTGAGTCAGAGTAGCTGTCGAGGCTGGTGTGAAAAAGACCAGCAACAAACTGGATGCTGGACCGGAACCAGAAGATGGTTTCCAGGAACTGTCTGCTCCACCGCGGTGGTGTCGGAGGGGCTTGGGAAGGAGGATGCGGAGGCATTGATGTGGGCTGGTGCTCCACCCATTCCTCCACCCGCAACGCTGATCCTACCGTGACTGCAGTGTGAAAGACAATGTAAAGGATTTGATTTAAATTGATAACTTGATGCAGCACAAGCGGGTTTTCTTGGATCAGGATGGATTACTTTGCATGTGGTGTATTGTTATTTGATTTATTTTGAAGTCAAAGTAAGGGTTGTTTGTTTAGTAGTGTCAACCTGCTGGCTGCATCATGTGTCGAACCTTCAATACAGGGTTGACATAACATCATGTCCATGGCCCTGAGGAATAAGATGCATGCTCAAGATGCGTACTATGATAACAACGCTTTTTCTCATAGATCGACCTGTCTGTGCATTCGTCCTTTACCCTTAACCCAAACCTCCCCATCGTGAAGGGGCCCCCTTAAGTCCCCGGGCCCCTGGGCAAGAGAATACCAAAGCCATTCCCTGTGTGAAAGTATTGCATGCCCCTTCTCCAGCCAAATGCCTATGCTCCTCTTATTTGCATATACATAGTTCTACATAGGACACCGCTTCCTAAATCACCTTAAAGTTGCTTTGAGGTTGGGGACCAGCTTTGGCGTATTCTTCATGAGGGCCTCCTCTGATGTTTGGGCTCCGGTTGGCTGATTGACAGAGCCATTTATGGCTCCTTGCTGCTTTCCATGTAACCTGCAGCCTATTTGGTAATGTGGGGTGGCGGAGGATATTTATGTTGCTGTGGTGCTTCGTTCGTCTGCGCCTTGTTGACAAAATTGACTTGTAAAGTAACCAGTTGATAAGAAAAACCAAGTATTGTGGAGTTTTGGTCGTACGGTTTGGCCACCACGTCTTGTTTACCTTCCGATCATTCACTGCAAACATGGGAGTTCTGTCTTTTACGTAATTGGTACAACGTGCAAGGATAACATAGCACTTCATTAATAATACAAATGATTATTTTGTTGATTGCCCGTCTGTGCCCAAATTACTTTGGCATCTGTCCAATTGTTAAATGCCTGTAATTAACGCGTTGTCTTTTGGGGAATTCAGTGAGTTGTACTTGTAACAATTGTTTAATTTTTGAACAATTTGGCAAAGTTCATAAAGCAAATCTCCATGGGTGAAGGCGGAACGCCACCACCAAGAAGGACGCACCGAATGCACCCAGATATCCGGTGGCTCTGAAAGGTGCAGGTAGTCCTAGCCTTGGTTTGTGTCAAGACATGTGGGGCGATGGTGGGTAGGAGACACGCGCGCGCACACAGGCGCGCACACACGGGGAGATCTGGCTTTGGTGCTGTGGCAGCTGTAGAGGATATATTTAGGTGGCGCTCTGTTTTTGGTGAAAGTGGAGAACGGGAAGATTGGAATCTCTGCGCTGTACGTTTGCATGCAACACTTCCTGAACTCCAGGAAGTTGTGCACGCGTGCGCTTGGGCCTGACACTCGTGCTTTCAAAGTGCAAGGACTAGAGACCTGGGGTGACGACGTTTATCAGAGGGCCATTAAACAAATTGGTTTGTCTGAACTAGACGTTGATTATTTTCAATCATGATATGCAGATTTGGTTTTTAAGTGATGAGTAAACTTTCAGGGAATGTGTGAAATAGATTGATTTGCATGCCATGGAGATAGTATGAATGAAGCCTGTTGTCGCTGTGTGTGTGTGTGTGTGTGTGTGTGTGTGTGTGTGTGTGTGTGTGTGTGTGTGTGTGTGTGTGCATACAGAACCTGTGTGCTTGCAACGTGTCTTAAGTCACGAGTTCTGTCCCATGCATTGCGATATGTCTCAATGTGCTCTCCTTGCGGCCGGCAAAAACACGGCCAACGGCAAACGTAGAGCGAGGGAGACGTGTGACCGAGCCACTTTGCACTCGGAGGTAGCCTCAGCGAGCGCTGAAGCGCTCACTTCGACAGCGTGACATGATCTGCAAACAGTAGCAAAGTTCTGCTTACACTGCAAAACGGATGCTCCTTTCCAGACGTACAACTGTGTGTGTGTGTCCAAGGAGCAATAGCGTGTTTTTCGGCGGGGGAAGGGGGAGAGAGAGGGGGGGGGGGGGTCCTGATTGTCTATGGTTCATGTGCTTCACTTGATAACTGGAGCGTGCTCATGCACCACAGCCCTCTAGCTGTCAGTTGACAATGGCATTAAACGGCTTGACCCCGCCGACCGACCCCCCCCCCCCCTCCTAGACCCTTGAAGACGAAGCCGTCGCCCCGATTCATCAGAATCCCAGTTTGATCATATATATATATATAATAACTAATAAATATATATCTAATATTTATCTAATTAGTATCTAATATCTAATCTAATAACATGAGGCCTCATATATATATATATATATAAATTTACTTTGTTAAACTTGCCCCAGGAAAATCATGAATATTCACAGCATGATTGCTGCGATGGGCAAATGTTGTCTTTTTGAAAATGTAAAAAAAAAAAGAAAACTTTGGGGGGGGGTAATTGAAAACAAACATGGTGCTAGTTATAGTAGTTTAATATCTCTTTTGATATTGTGCAGCCCTGCTTTGTGTGAGAGCCGGACCTCCATGCGTTGCTTCATGACTAATGCATACTGGTGCTCAGGTATGCTGGTTGCTCCTTAGGTGGCTATGCAAATAGCCGCTTCGCGCTTATGACCCAGCCATGCGTACGGACTGTTTTTTTAATAAAGGGGAGACCGTCAGGCGTCGCTATTTTCTTGGCTAAAGTTGGACCGTTGACGTCATCTGTCCAGGATTTGTGGTCGACGTTGGGCAAAATAAAAAAAAATGGGGTTTCACACGAAAACGGAGTTGTCATTGCAGAACGCTCACATAAAGCTGTATTCTCTTGTATCACAAAATAGCCAAGTGCGTCGGTTCCTCTTTAACTGTCTAATCACGCTTGTGGCATTGCACACTTTGATCCCCGAGACGGGCAATAAAGTTGATCTAATCTAATAACATGAGGCCTTTTTCTTTTTTCAGTTTTCATCCCAAAAATATGAATCCTTTTGCCTTCAAGCCGTTCGCTCCACAAAGTAAGCGTGGACAGAACGCCACAGTGCATAGGTTGTCTCTGTGCGTGCGTGGGTGACATTTATATGTATACGCGTAACGGAAATCTGAAGTTGTCTGCATTGTGTGGTCGACCCCCCCCCCCCCCCCCCCCCCCCCCATCCCTGTCTTGCTGAGCAGACCCCAGTCTTTGTCTGGGTGTGTGGGGCGGGCGTCCCCGTATGTCTGGGTGGAGCTGGGGGCGGGCTGCTGGGTAATTGGCGGCCATTGTCTTGCGGGGCCCTTGTTGACCCATCTAGGTCAGGGGCCAGGGCCATGGATCAATCATGGTGTGCGGGGACACACGGGCTGAGGTTTGTGTTCACCAGACAGGTCTGGTACGTTGGGGAGGGTGTGCTTGTTGCACATGTTGGTGTTAGAAGGAGGTGGGTGAAGTGATTGCGGGGAAGATAAAATGACCACATTTGGACGAGCGGGAGTTAGGCAACAAGTGGCGAGAATCCATGTTCTGCTTTTGAGATTTATCGTCAAGCCATCTGTTTGTTTATTTAAATTTTTTTAATGTACTTAATATTAGTTCTGTCTCACTGTAGCCAAGTAAGTGACTGTAATATATAAACACATTTTGAATGTTATTGTGAAAGACTTTGACAAGCTTGAAATTAAATGGTCGTCTTAAGTGTATATAATGTTGAGTGCAGAGTCCATTTATAATATAAGGGTTTGGCCTAGCATAACATGAATGTTTCAACATACAGTGTAAATGTAAAGAAACGACATTCTTGATACTCAATACTTTATTTGCTAATTTGAGTGCTAATACTCTGAATGCCACGTTCTCAGCTAGCGCTCTGCATGTGGTGGCGTGGGTTTGTCACACTATATTTACGTCAGCGCATTCACCAGGGCTAATGAGCTAACCCTGCTACCCTGCTAGCTGTCATCAATTTCGCCCACCTGTCGTAGCTCTCCCTAATGTATGGCAGCGACCTCGGCCAGGTGTGTGTGTGTGTGTGTGTGTGTGTGTGTGTGTGTGTGTGTGTGTGTGTGTGTGTGTGTGTGTGTGTGTGTGTGTGTGTGTGTGTGTGTGTGTGTGTGTGTGTGTGTGTGTGTGTGTGTGTGTGTGTGTGTGTGTGTGTGTGTGTTTGGAGGCAAGCATAGGGTGTTGTTGTACACTTCAATCCAACAAATGCTGTTATTCATAATTATATATTTTGTAACAGACAGCCTAGTTGTGTCAGTTAGTTGTTAGCCTTACCTTGAGTGGGTGGTCAGGTCAGGGTAGTGTAGCGGAAGGTGGGTTTGACTCCCAGCCGAAAGGTTCTGGGTTCGATCCCCACCGCGACAGCGCTCGGCGTAAGGGCTTCTGCTAAATCACAGTGTAGTACCCTCTCCGCCCCCTCCTCCAGGCCCGCCTGCTCCGGCTCCCTCTCTGTTCCAGCCCCCCCGGCGTCCCGGCCTGGGCACGGTGGGGAAGCCCATCCGGCTGCTGGCCAACCACTTCCAGGTACAGATCCCCAAGATCGACGTGTACCACTATGACATCGACATCAAGCCCGAGAAGCGGCCGCGGCGGGTCAACAGGTAACGTGTGTGTGTGTGTGTGTGTGTGTGTGTGTGTGTGTGTGTGTGTGTGTGTGTGTGTGTGTGTGTGTGTGTGTGTGTGTGTGTGTGTGTGTGTGTGTGTGTGTGTGTGTGTGTGTGTGTGTGTGTGTGTGAAACGTCATGTTTTGTTTGGTTTCATATTTGTACACATCAGTCGTTTTTGGGGGTATGTGATGTTGAAAGGCTTTTTACATTGGCTGTAGAAACACTGTTTTGACCAGTGGCAGCATCGTTGCAGTTTTAATGTATTATATTACTGAACAAAAAGCTGTTAGTCTGTGGTCTTTCAAACACAAAGATGGACATGAGTTGTAATACCCATTCATCCTTTTATTTATTATAAGTAAAACATTTAATCTGTTTAAAACCGGCCGTCATCTAGTTGTGTACTTTCCAAAAACATGTCTGGGAGATATTATCTGAAACGACGGTCTACTTGGAAGTATGGCATTATTCCGATACCTGTATCGGTGCTCCCCTAGTCGGGTCTGATTGTGCTGCTCCACTCTCTGGTCTACCAGGGAGGTGGTGGACACCATGGTCCGCCACTTCAAGATGCAGATCTTCGGGGACCGGCAGCCGGGATACGACGGGAAGAGAAACATGTACACGGCACACCCGCTGCCCATCGGGAGAGACCGGGTGAGTACCACCGCACCATCCACCAGCCCGTACTGTCTTAGCCCAGTGGGTTCCCAAGCTGTGGGTCGGGAGACCACGTAGGGTCGCCTGATGTGCGGTCACAGAGGATCGGTGACCTACAAGCTCTAGATATTTACGTGTCCATTTCTGATTAAAGTTAATATTATTATTTTAAAGGGTGAAGATTTTTTTAAATGTATATAATCTATGCCTGACCTTCCCACAAAGAGCTGTGGCTTTACTGGATGGTTCCCAGTTTAAAAAGCATGCGATAGAATAGGTATATGGCAGAGCGTTCCCGTTGTTGGAAACTATACAGTAATGTTTAGCAGACTGTACATTATTAAAATGCTTCTCTGGGCCATGTTAAGGATAGGACACGTCAAAGTAGATGACTGATGGGTCTCTGTCTCCCTCACTCTCTCTCACTGCTATTTATTTCCCATCTCCCCTGTGCTCATCTATTATGAACACACACCTAACTCTCTCCCTCCATTTGACCTTTGCTTTCCTTTATCTCTCACTCCTACCTGTCCCTCTATTTATTATATTATATCATCTCATTACATCCCTGCCTCCTTCACCTCCTCTCTTGTCCCTCTTTTTTTTCCTCCTCCTTCCGGTTGTACCACCATCTCTCTCTCTCTCCCACTGTCTCTTCTCATGTCCTCCTGCCTCTCTCTCCCCTTGTCCTTTCTCCCTCTTCTTGTCCCATCCCACTCATGGTGCTATTTTTGCTTCTGCCTTGTCTCTTTTTCTTTCTCTCCCTCACTGTTATTACTCTCTTCACCCTCTCTCTCTCTCCCTCTACGTCTGTCTCTCTACATTCTCTCTCTGTCTCATCTCTCGCCCTGTTATCCTCGCTATTCATCTTTCTCTCCGTCTCTCACCCCCTCACATTTTCTCTCTTATCCTCTCGTTCTACACCTCCCTCCTCTCCCTTTTTTTTTATGTTTTCCTTACTCACACACTGGGGCTCTCATGGCCTCTCTCTCACCTCCTCTCGTCTGTCTCTCTCTCCCTTGCACGCTCTGAGTTCCTCTCTCCGTTTCACCGCTGTCTGTCTATTTCCGTCACTCACCCACCAACTCACACACACACTTGTTTCCCCCCCCCCCCCCCCCCCCCCCCCGCAGGTGGACCTGGAGGTGACCCTGCCTGGCGAGGGGAAGGACCAGACTTTCAAGGTGTCCCTGCAGTGGGTGTGTGTGGTGAGTCTCCAGTTGCTGCTGGAGGCCCTGTCGGGCCACCTGAACGAGGTCCCGGAGGACTCGGTGCAGGCCCTGGACGTCATCACGCGACACCTGCCCTCCATGAGGTGAACGTCTCCCCCTTTCTCCCGTCCGTCATGTGGAAGTCCTTTTTTATGGTTTGAAATTGAGTTTGGAATATTTCTTTTATCGCACCACTTTTTAGTTTAAGGTTAGATGTATTAATCCCAAGAGGGAATACGAATTAAAAAGGAAGAAAATTAATTGTTTATGTACATGCAAAACTAAATACAGATTTACATACACAAGTTGCTTGGTAGGACTGTAAATGCAGAATATGTTGGAAGTATAAGATCGAATCTTATGTTTTGATTAAATGATTGTGTCTCCGTTGGATTTGGGGAGTGGGTATGTGTAGAAACGTGTGGTCTTCCTCTTCTTTTCCTGGGACTCCAGGTACACTCCGGTGGGGCGTTCGTTTTTCTCCCCCCCAGAAGGCTACTACCACCCCCTGGGGGGGGGGAGGGAGGTGTGGTTCGGTTTCCATCAGTCTGTCCGTCCTGCCATGTGGAACATGATGCTCAACATCGACGGTAAGAAGAGGCTCAAGGAAAACTTTATTTACATGTCGCGATCCATACATAGCAAGGTGGAAAAAGGGTTGTGTAAAACAAAGGCTAAAATGAAGTGAAGTAGAATAAGGACTTTTAAAGTATTACACTACAGAAAGACTAAACCCAAAAATGTATTAAACCAATATTTAAATGATGGGGGAAGGGATGAGTAGTCACTGTGTTGGTGTCATTTGATCGCTTATGGTTTACATTTTAAGGCATTGAACAGATTTGACGGCGTATGTCGCTGGCTCATTAATTAGACCTTGGACTGGTGCTGATGAGCTGTTGAGTGGATGTTAATTGGGTAGGGAGGTCGTTAGTGACTGGAGTGATTGATGCTTCTCTCCTCCTAATCTGTGCTGCAGCCCAGAGCCCTTTAATCACCACCTCTTTCATCAATACACTCAATATTATTTGGGAGATTGATTGCTGGTCTTATGGAAGACCACCCACCTGTTTGGTCCTTTTTTAAGCTTACTGCGATGTTTAGCCAATACTGTGTCACATGACCAGACCATCAGCACCGATGTGTTGATAACATAATTAGTTCAAGTGTCGCCAGATATGTATTTTTTCCTTCTATTTAGTTTGTAAAAAAAAAAAGAATAAAAAACGGCATTGAAATGCAATGTCATTTAATGAAATGGCATTTTAATTTCATGGGGGGCAATAATCAATCGATTATTGATTTGGTTAATGAGCCTAAATGTCTTTTTGATCTGCGGTCAGTCTCGTACCCATCCCACCTCCCGACTAGAAGTGCCGCTAATCACGTCTGCGGTCCGCTTGGCGTATTGACGACGCGTCTCCCCTCTCTCCAGTGTCGGCCACGGCGTTCTACCGGGCCCAGCCGGTCATAGAGTTCATGTGTGAGGTGCTGGACATCCAGAACATCAATGAGCAGACCAAGCCCCTCACAGACTCCCAGCGCGTCAAATTCACCAAGGAAATACGAGGTTGGCCTCTCTCTCTCACTCACTCACTCACTCACTCACTCACTCACTCACTCACTCTGAGCTTGAAATGTGATTGGTAGGGTTTCCTTATCACATGGGCACAAATGCGAGGGGATTGGCTATTTGGATGCTGAGGTCATATTGTTATTTGTAGCGTTTGCAAAATGTTCCATTTTAATCCTGAAAGTGTTGGATGTATACCCACTTGTTCAGGATGGATTACATTTGTAGAGGGCCCGATTTCAAAGTTTTTTTTTCTTTTCGTGTGTGTGTGTGTGTGTTCAGGTCTTAAAGTGGAGGTCACACACTGTGGTCAGATGAAGAGGAAGTACCGCGTGTGCAACGTTACTCGCCGTCCTGCCAGCCACCAGACGTAAGCTCCCCCCCCCCCCACTAACCACACTCTGAACAGACAACATGCAACGCACCCCAAATGTCCCACCCGTTCTTCTCTGATTTGTGAGCTTGCGTTGCGTGTGACTCCATGGTGCCCAGGTTCCCCTTGCAGCTGGAGAACGGCCAAGCCATGGAGTGCACGGTGGCCCAGTACTTCAAGCAGAAGTACAGCCTGCAGCTCAAGTACCCCCACCTGCCCTGCCTGCAGGTGGGGCAGGAACAGAAGCACACCTACCTGCCCCTGGAGGTGAGCACCGCCGCCGCCTCCCGCTCAGAAGGCAGCAGCTTTTACTGTTGAGGTTTTGTGATCCAGGACAGGAAATGAGAGCCGTTTGTCTATTTATTTATTCTAACTTTATATTTAATTTGTTAAATTTTTAATTCATTTTTATAAAAAAAAAAAATCCTCTTTTCCAGTAATCATATCCCAACAAGAACACAAATTATGTAAAAAAATTAAAGCTTAAAAGAAAAAGGAATGGATTTGAAAAGATGTTCTCCTGAATCACACACCTTATCGTTTCACCACAGATATAATCTGAACTAGACTCTACTAGAGAACTAAAAGTTCTCCACTTTTAAGTTTCAGATGTTAAATTATGATCCATGTCTCGTGTGTTTGTCTGTCTGTCTGTGTGTGTTTGTGCGTGTCTGTTAGGTGTGTAACATCGTGGCCGGCCAGCGCTGCATCAAGAAGCTGACAGACAACCAGACGTCCACCATGATCAAAGCCACCGCCCGCTCTGCCCCGGACAGACAGGAGGAGATCAGCAGACTGGTGAGTGATGGCGCTCTCCTCTGGACAGGGGTGTACACTGCAGGATATCTTACAAAAGATATAATAATTGTAATTGTTTACATGTATACATTTACATACTCGCTCCTTTTAGCCAACAATTTATTTATTTGTGTAAGAAATGTATTTTAATTGTGTCAAATTCAATTTTCAAAACAAAAATATTTTTCTTTGCTCTTGTTTTTGACCTTTCACCTTTGACCTTACCACTGTCAGACGTACAAGACTGCGGCAACAAAGTTGACCTTTTTAAACATGTGCACTTACTTGTGTGTGTGTGTGTGTGCGTGCGTGCGTGTGTGTGCGCGCGCGCGCGCTCACTCATGTCCCTTGTTCAAGAGACAAAGAGCAGCAGCCCTCGTCGCGCTGTCCCCACGGTAACCGAGCACACACGCTGGCGTTCACCGAAACGCTAATGGCGTCCGCTGTGTGCGTGTGCCGTTTCGCCAGGTGAAGAGCAACAGCATGGTGGGCGGCCCCGACCCGTACCTGAAGGAGTTTGGCATCGTGGTGCACAACGACATGACGGAGGTGACGGGGCGCGTGCTCCCCGCGCCCATGCTGCAGTACGGGGGCCGCGTGAGCAGCGACTCGGGCAGGGACTGTGGCAGGGTGAGTACCGCGCAGGGCACTAAGGGGGGGGGGGGGGGGGGGGGGGTGGGGTCGATGTTTGTGACCACGTTCATGGCTAGACTTTGTGACGTCACTAATGGATAGGTTTGGAACTGGCTTGTAAAGGGATGATCACAGCTAATGATGGTGGAATAGGGGGGGCGGGGGGGTGGTACCACCTGCTGTGTCGACTCGCCCAACCGGGGGGATAACTAAGGGGTTAGGGACTCTCTCCGCAGAATAAGACCGTGGCCACGCCCAACCAGGGCGTGTGGGACATGAGAGGGAAGCAGTTCTACGCCGGCATCGAGATCAAAGTGTGGGCCGTGGCCTGCTTCGCGCCCCAGAAACAGTGTCGGGAGGACCTGCTCAAGTGAGTCCTGGACCCCCTTGGGACCCTGTAAACCTAGACCTCCTGCGGTCCTTGTCCCCCTATATCCCCAAGTCTTAGACCGGTGATTCCCATCCTTTTTTGGCACGTGAAACCCGTTCTTAGCTCTGAAAAGCCCAACTTTAACTTTTGTGCATCTGCTTCCACGCAAAAGGTTGTTACCCAACCAACATCTGCGGGTAATATCAATGTACCAAACCGTAATCGCATCGCTCTACTACACACTAAGTGATGAGTAGTAGTTTGCTCCGTACAGGACCTCCTATGAGACCTTTAAAAAAAAAACAAATGAATAAAAAGATTGGCTGAAATGGATCATTAAAAACCGAATAGCTTATGTCAGCAATCTCCCGCGACATCAGGCGAGCCCAATAGTACGATACCCTTTAACCCGATGGGCTGTGTAAAGGCTCTCTGTATACAGGAAACCTTGTGATTGACTGCGAAACTCCCTCTATACACCAAACATGCTGATCGGCTCTTCTAACCGACAGGAGTTTCACGGACCAGCTGAGGAAGATCTCCAAGGACGCGGGGATGCCCATCCAGGGCCAGCCCTGCTTCTGTAAATACGCCCAGGGAGCCGACAGTGTGGAGCCCATGTTCAAACACCTCAAGATGTCCTACGTAGGCCTGCAGCTCATCGTGGTCATCCTGCCTGGCAAGACCCCCGTCTATGGTAGGGACATGGCGTCTTCCATCTATTGACCACAAGTCCGTGTGTGGGACTTGTAGTTTTCAGTCTATTGACTACAAGTCAATGTGAGGGACATGTGGTCTTCAGTTGAATTAGTACAAAGTGGCATAACCCCATGGGGGGGGTGGGGGTGGGGGGGGGGTTAAATGAGGGAACAAAGCGTCATGGTCGAGCGGCGTTTGGGGAGCTTGAAGTTGACACACGTGGCCTTGGATGCCACAAATAATGTTGACCACATTGACGAGACATTGTGGGTTAAGAATCGCTAGTGATGCATCGGACCGTGTGCAGTCAAACAAGCTTCTTCCACCATTTATAATGTCACGGACACTTCCGATCCGTTTTTATAGCTTGTCTTCCTGCGCCAGGAAACCACAGAAAGGTCCTCGTCTGTGAAAACCTACTTCTTCTGACCCTGGTTCTCTAACGGCGCCATGTGTCCCCACAGCGGAGGTGAAGCGGGTGGGAGACACCCTGCTGGGCATGGCCACCCAGTGTGTCCAGGTGAAGAACGTAGTGAAGACCTCCCCCCAGACCCTGTCCAACCTCTGCCTGAAGATCAACGCCAAGCTGGGGGGCATCAACAACGTCCTGGTGCCGCACCAGAGGTGTGCTTCCACGCGTTACGGCGTTCAATGGCTTTCCTTTTGTGCTAGTCACTAATCTACGTTCCTATAGCTACTCTGAACGCGTCTGCTAAAGGACTTGGCTAGTAAGACTAGACTAGGAAATACATTAAACCTGCATGCGTTAGCAACCTCTAGTAGCTTCAGTTATAGTTATATCACTCTCGTGAATGGGATGGGGGTGGGGGTTATTCTTGAGAAACGTTCGAGTGCTGATATCTTCGGAGGAATAAACAGCTGCACTAGAAAAGGTTACATAGAGCAGGTTTACCTCAATAGAAAAAAAGGAGCTAAATAATTCAAATGACCTGATTGGCTCCCGCCCCCCTCTCTATCCCCGGCCCCCGGCCCCCTGCAGGCCCTCCGTGTTCCAGCAGCCAGTCATCTTCCTGGGGGCGGACGTCACGCACCCTCCCGCTGGCGACGGGAAGAAGCCGTCCATCGCGGCGGTGGTGGGCAGCATGGACGGACACCCCAGCCGCTACTGCGCCACCGTCCGCGTCCAGACGTCCCGGCAGGACCTGTCCCAAGTAAGGACCGCGCTTTCTTTCTTTTTAAGGCCTTATTTTGATAAACGTTGCCTCTTTTTTTTTTTTTTTGTGCTTGGACATCGTGGACATCAAGCGAGCGTGTGGCTTTTCAACTTGCCGTGACCACATTCCACAGCGAAAGATGTAAACAAACTCTTAAAGGGCCCCCTGATCTTAAGTGGGCGCGTTCGCCCAGATGCATGATGGATGGATCAATCTGCCAGCCTTACCCGGTGGACTAGTTCGAAATGGCTTCCAATGGCTAGTCACACTTCACGCATGGTGTTCAAATAGGGCCTCTTTCAGTAGACACGTGTCCTTGTATTGTGATTCATACCGATCAGATAATCGATTGCGATCAGCGCCAGACGTTTTCCCAAGCTAAGGATTCCGATAGTCGCATGCAGTTCAACTACGGCCGTTCGCTTTGCAGAGTAGCTGAACTGACGCCCGACGCTGTAAGCATACGCACCCTGAACTACGCCCTGTTTGTGCCCCCCCCCAGGAGCAGCTGTTCAGCCAGGAGGTGATCCAGGACCTGACCAACATGGTGCGGGAGCTCCTCATCCAGTTCTACAAGTCCACGCGCTTCAAGCCCACACGCATCATCTACTACCGGGGCGGCGTGTCCGAGGGCCAGATGAAGCAGGTGAGCCTCGAGCGACCCCCTTGACCTCTTTGAACCTTGACCCGACGATGGGAGGGACGTGGATACAGACAGACGAGGCACATGTATTCCGTTGGTCCTTAGGTACCTTCTCGAAGGGGCTTCACATGCCCATGTTGTACCCCATCACCGTTAGCCTAAGCCTGGACATAGTATGTTTTTAATCGGAACACAGAGTTGATTCTTCATTTGGTCGGGTCTTTCTATCATATTCTGTCCTGCTGGTAATGGGTCTTTAGCTGTGTGTGTGTGTGTGTGTGTGTGTGTGTGTGTGTGTGTGTGTGTGTGTGTGTGTGTGTGTGTGTGTGTGTGTGTGTGTGTGTGCGTGTGCGTGTGCGTGTGCGTGTTCCCAGGTGGCGTGGCCGGAGCTGATAGCCATCAGGAAGGCGTGCATCAGTCTGGAGGAGGACTACCGACCCGGCATCACCTACATCGTGGTCCAGAAGCGCCATCACACCCGCCTCTTCTGCTCCGACAAGGCTGAGAGGGTCCGCAGCATTACTAGGATTTTAGATGCATTATTCACAGCCTCAAGCCTTGGTGCCTCCTTTAGTTAGTTATATATGTACGGTCCTGTGTAACTGAACTGGTAGAGCATGGTGTTAAAGACTGCCAGGGTCATGGGTTCGATTCCCGCTGGGGCCACCCATACTAAAATGTGCAATTTATTGCAGTAATGTAATGTCACTACATGGAAGGTAGCGTGTATAGGTGGAAATTGGAGAGTTTCTATTATCAATAATTAAGTACTCGGACTCCAGTTGCAGTCATTTAAACTTGAAATCCAGTTCGCCTAGCTTGCTTGTCTTGGCATGGATCGGGGTTATGCAAATTCACGGTGACAAATGAGCTTCCTCAGTGTGACGTCACCAGGGCTGATAATGATTGGCTGGTGTCAGACGGAGCCTTTTCATTAGGAACCTAAATTTGATGTTTTACGCTTCGCCGCTTAACTAAACTCAAAACTCCCATGATGCCCTGGGCCCGTTAAACAGTGGCGTGATCCATGTCTTTCTTTGGCTTCTTGCCACAGGTTGGGAAGAGCGGGAACGTCCCAGCAGGCACCACGGTGGACAGCACCATCACACACCCGTCCGAGTTTGACTTCTACCTGTGCAGCCATGCAGGCATCCAGGTGAGGACAGGAACTCTTTCTTTCTTTCTTTCTTTCTTTCTTTCTTTCTTTCTTTCTTTCTTTCTTTCTTTCTTTCTTTCTTTCTTTCTTTCTTTCTTTCTTTCTTTCTTTCTTTCTTTCTTTCTTTCTTTCTTTCTTTCTTTCTTTCTTTCTTTCTTTCTTTCTTTCTTTCTTTCTTTCTTTCTTTCTTTCTTTCTTTCTTTCTTTCTTTCTTTCTTTCTTTCTTTCTTTCTTTCTTTCTTTCTTTCTTTCTTTCTTTCTTTCTTTCTTTCTTTCTTTCTTTCTTTCTTTCTTTCTTTCTTTCTTTCTTTCTTTCTTTCTTTCTTTCTTTCTTTCTTTCTTTCTTTCTTTCTTTCTTTCTTTCTTTCTTTCTTTCTTTCTTTCTTTCTTTCTTTCTTTCTTTCTTTCTTTCTTTCTTTCTTTCTTTCTTTCTTTCTTTCTTTCTTTCTTTCTTTCTTTCTTTCTTTCTTTCTTTCTTTCTTTCTTTCTTTCTTTCTTTCCTCCCTCCTCTTTAGATCGCCGTCTCTCTTTAGATCTCTGTGGAGCGGCTGCTTAAACCAGCCGTCACACACACACACACACACACACACACACACACACACCTCTCTATCCAGCTCTATTTCTGACTCGCCCCATCCCTTGCAGTCCACCGTTAAGCATCTCTCTCGGGTCCACCCCCCTCGGTAACGAGACGAGAGGACCCGGTCTGTTCGGTCTGTTCTCCTCCTTCTGTCTCGGTGTCTCCTCCTCTCTTTCTGTGTCCCCTCAATCTGTCTAAAAACCAGACCTCGTTGATTTTAATTGACCGCAAACAAAGATACTTCATCCAAGGAAGTAATTTTGGTGAATTGGACGTCTGACCAATTCGCCGAAGAGTAGAACAGTAAAACCACAACACTGCAGGCGTTTAAATAAACCGTTGGCAAGCTTTGCCCCAGCGTGTCGGGGGGTCCTTTAAAATCCTGAGCATCCCCCCCCTCCCCCCCCCCCCCCCCCCTAGGGTACCAGCCGGCCCTCCCACTACCACGTCCTGTGGGACGACAACTGCTTCACGGCGGACGAGTTGCAGCTGCTCACCTACCAGCTGTGCCACACCTACGTGCGCTGCACCCGCTCCGTGTCCATCCCCGCGCCCGCCTACTACGCCCGGCTGGTGGCCTTCCGCGCACGCTACCACCTGGTGGACAAAGACCACGACAGGTAGGGCCGTGTGGTTTTCTTTTATTTTTGGTCTTTCATAAGCTTGGGTCTCCGGAAGTGTGTTTGGTCCCCCGGAAGGATATACTCCCACAAATGTAGGGTCCGCCGCAAGTGTCGGGATCCCCATAATGCTAGGTCCCCCGTAAGTGTGTCTGGGTCCCCTCAAGTGTGTCAGGTTAGGCTAGGTTGTTGACCCTTAGCTTTGATGGTTAAGTTGTTCTCGTTTTTCTGCACTATTGCACATCTACCAATTTTCACTGTCATAGTGGTCGTTGTGTTGTTGGTTGATTGTCATGTAAATTGTTCCTGTCTGATGCTTCATTTCTTGCACCCTTGCTCTCTCGGTCCCGGTCTCTCCCTCAGCGCGGAGGGCAGCCACGTGTCGGGCCAGAGCAACGGCCGGGACCCCCAGGCGCTGGCCAAGGCGGTGCAGATCCACTACGACACCCAGCACACCATGTACTTCGCCTGAACGCCACCAGACGCTAGCTCCTTCTCCCCTCTCTCTCTCTCTCTCTCTCCTCTCCTCTCCTCTCCTCTCTCTTCAGTGTCTGTTCCCCGCTACCTTAAACCCCCATTTGATTGTTTCTTCTATCACTGTCTCTCTTTCCTTCTCCACTGTCGATTTATCTATGTCTCTCCCTCCTCTTTGTTGAGAATCTTCACTGACGTGGCTCAACTCTGCCATCTTTCTTCACCCTACTGGCAAGTTTCTGTTCAAACTGGGGGTGGGGAGGGTGGGGACACAAACACCAACGAGAGTTCTGTACGGAGCCGCCTCTTCAACCAGCAATTGTGGCACCGTGGAACCCGATGCACAATCGATTTTCTTTTTAGAATTTATTTTGAAATTTTCAAACGACAAACACAGACCCATACGCATTAGAAAACGAGCCATTACTGTGACGGTTCCTGTTTTTTGGTTTGTTAAACGGGGGGGGGGGGGGAGAAAAAAAGAAAAGAAAAAAAAAAAGAAACAAAAGACCCCTTTGCGTGCTGGGTGAGCGCACTCGTGGGCGCCGCCGGGTTGCCATGGCAGCTCCCATCAGCCAACTGGACTCTGACTCTACCTTTACCTCAAAGCCCCGCGGGGCACAACTCTGTCACAAGGTCTTGGGTTGAGTTTTCCTTTAACCGGGAGGGGGAGGGCGAGGGGAGTAAGGGGAGTAGTTTTTTTTTTTTTTTCAGAATATGTCTATATATATATTAATATCTAAATATATGATGCATATATTTTTTGTTCCTTTTTATGAGCGTGCTCGTTTGTTTCTTTTCTTTACAGTCTTCTACAAGCGAGGTGACCTGTCAAATCCACTGCTCCCCCCTTCATTTAGCAACAAATAAGTGTGTGTTTGCTTTGGTGTATGGCTGTGCCTGTGTGTGTATACAAGGGGTCTATTTGGTGTGTGTGTGTGTGTGTGTGTGTGTGTGTGTGTGTGTGTGTGTGTGTGTGTGTGTGTGTGTGTGTGTGTGTGTGTGTGTGTGTGTGTGTGTGTGTGTGTGTGTGTGTGTGTGTGTGTGTGTGTGTGTGTGCCTGCGTGCGTGTGTTTCATTGCAAGCCACTGCATTGTAAAGGGATACCTGCTGTAAAAGCCTCAGATGTTGATGTTTTTATATTCACACATACAGGACATATATAACTTATATTTAAATCTATGAGAGCAACTTTTAAGCAGATGACGTATCTTTTTTTTTCCCTCCAGGGGGCGGTATTGGCTGTAGTCCTAGTCAGTTATTAAGCAAAACCTCTTTGGTCACTCTGCGCGTTACTGGTCCTAACAAATACTACTCTACTTGGTTTTTGCTAACTGTATTCTACTAGCGTTTGGCTGTCCGGCTGGTGAAATCAAACGAGGTATTTGTCGTGACTTTTGACGCACGCGCCACTTGAGATGCCACCGGTTTGCTGTTTACAGTTGAAACTGTCTTAGAGTGGCTACCATAGCAGCAGCAGTGTGGAGTGACCCGATTGGTTTCCAGGGGCAACAGCCTTGGGCCTTACATGTAGCAGCAGTTAGTGTGCGTAAGATTCATTCACCTGTGGCTCCAGATTTGGACACCAGATGGCGCTGTCTGATTGCGGTAGGGCTTCAAGCCATGCAGCCCTTATAATTACCCGATGAAGCATGTTAATACACTGTCAAGCGAGGATTGGTTGTTTTATTTGTATTTCTTCCCCACAATAGAGGTGCTAGCCATCTTGTATTGAGGTGTGTGTGTGTGTGTGTGTGTGTGTGTGTGTGTGTGTGTGTGTGTGTGCGCGTGCGCCCATCGCTGATACTGACCCAAGCGAGAGTGGACATTAATGGAGCGCACTCAAACAACTCACCTGACCTTTTATGCATTTATACATAAGAATCAACGCAAAACAGATTAGTAAAACTTTAATATAAGACGTTTTAGTGGACATCTCTCTGAAGATATTGTTGTTTGGAATCAGTAGATGACCATTGGTGTTGTTCTTGTTCTGTGTTGTTGTTGTTACTATGGTGATGACATTTTAAGGTTGGTAGCAAAGCCACTTGTGTAGTTTTTATATAGTGACTTTTAGAGTAAGCCTGAGGAGCCATTGGGGCTGGGTCAGTGGAGCTTTGTGTTGGAAAACTTAATGGTAGCATTCTGGCCATGAGGAGAAGGAGGGAGAGGATGCAGGATGGTTGATTTTATACTCCTTTTTTGTAGCTTCCGTTGTGAGTAAAGGTTGGGGTCAGCCTCTGCTCGTTAGGGATGGTGTGGTTGAGTGGAAGCTGATTGGTCGAACTTAACTTAACTTGGTGTTGTTGTTCAGCCGAGGAATGGGCAGATGGAGACCATCCGAGTGGTAAACTGCAGGGGATTGGACTCTAAAAAATATATAAGCGTGGGCAGCGACGAATTGGATTTATTTTTTAACTTCAAACCAACTAAAAACCCAACGGTTCTTTCTATTGTCGTTTTGTCTTCGAGCGACGACACGGATCTAGAAGGCTCTCTTAAAACGTGTTTTTTGTCCCGTTTATTTTGTACATTTATGAATTTTTACCCTTGTATTTAAGGAATTGACAATAAGCATTAGCACTGACTCACTCCCCCCCCCCTTTCCCCTCTTCAACACAAACACTTAACTAACCGATTCTTAGAACACCAGTGGTAGCCATAGCGACAGCTACACTACGGGGCTCCTCCACGGAATGCGACGGAAGGGCGGAGGATATTGGCGACCAGGAGTCGACGCGCACGCCTCGCCAGGAGGGCAGCTCGGCGGGAAACCATTTTGTAATAAACCACCCGTAAAGCAGCAGGTTTACTATGGATGAGTTTGAGCACCCGCCTGCCGAGTGCGTGGGCGTTCAGCCTCGGCCAATAGGAGGGCAGTAGTGGAATGTGGGAGGGTCCGGTGAGTCGCCTCGCTGGGTTTGGAAGAGGTGTGTTGTCCAGGCATTGCATGCAATAAATTAATCCAGACGGGCGGTTACACTTGTTTTTGGGGGGGTTTCGTTTTTAATTTTTAAATGTGCACTAGATTTTTCAGCCGAGTGGGCTGACATGAAATGTTGCTCGAAAGGCTTCAGGATTCGTCCGTTGGCACAAGTCTTTTCTTCAGGCTCCCACGACGTTCAAATGATGTAGGATCAGCAATCACTCCCTGTTTTCAACTCGACATTGCAAAGCAATATTATTCCAATATGTAGTTTTTCAGACGCGAAGAAATCAAGCTATAATTATTCTCTTTGTGGCGCTATTGGTCAGTTATTGTTGTTTGTTTTGTGTACTTTTTATTTGTATTTTTTCTTGCTTGTATCAATCAGTGGGGACGTGCATTTCGTGAAATGGCTCTGTTGACTCAGTTTTATTTTACCGCCTGCATGCCATGAGTTTTGTCCTTTTTTTAAATATATATAAAAATAAGAAAAAAATCTTTGAAATCATTTATTATGACGGAGGAAAATCGTTGACTGTTTTTTTGGTAAGTGTCGATTTTTAAAGTGAGACTGTTTTAAGGCTAGCAAAATTTGTCCAGTCTCTAAAACAAAAGTCCAGACGTATTTTAAAGATTCCTACAAACACACACGTCAGTTATTTAGCAGGCGTAGCCCGGTTCTCTAGGGTGAGGGGCAGGTGCGGCCGATCTTTGCGTGGCGTCCACATTCAAACGAGGTACCCTTTCTTCAAAACACGGACCTGGCAGGATCTGCCCCCCCCCCCCCCCCCCCCCCCCCCCCCCCCCCTCCTCAGGAAGGGGTCTCTCCTCTCCCTTCCTGGTTTTTGTGCCCCCCACCTACCCCATCCTGTGTCCTTGGCATCTATGTACCATCCTCACACAAATGCACTTACTCTTTGTGTGGCGGTGGTGAGTTTTAGCAAAACCTAGCGGCACCTACGGAACAGGATTACCTCTTTATAACCTTTTTAAAAGAACACGAAATGGATCCATACATTCTTTCGGGCCCTTATTGGAAGAGAGCATGGTTCATTTTGTAATTCCTATGAATTTGATATATATGATTATATCTTAATGGATTTGTAAATTGACATTGTGTATTGTGTAATTTAATTTTTTTTCTTATTATTTTGGTTCCTTATTCGGGGTGTGTTTATAGCTTACCGTTTTTTGTTTTCTAGCTAGTGGTCTCGCTGTGTGATTGTCCAATAGCAATAGAACAATAGAATCGGAACTGTCTGATTCTATAGAATGGAACCCTTTTTAAAAAGTTTTGAAGGGGCGGGACTTCCTCTGGCCCCTCCTACAAGGGTGCCTAATCATTTGCTGTTATTGCTATTATGTGATGTTATATCCTTTTTTCCTCTTTTTTTAGCCTGCAGGGAATACTTGTGTTAATGTGCAAAGTAATAAATTGATATTTTATGCCCATATCAAAACAGACGTGATGACCTTTTCTTTTTTTATGTCCGTGCCGTTTTCTCAATTCAAATCAAGAGCTTTATTAGCATGGAAAAGAAACGTTCACAGTGCCAAAGCCGTTTAAAAAGTAAACAAAGGTTGGCCTACTAAAATATAAACACTTCAATTGGCAATGATTCTGAGCCATTTATTCTGTGCTTTACTTCACTCAGAACTCTACAAACAGAACAACCTAGACTAGGGAACTACAGTACAACATGAACATGCTTTCAGTGAAGTAACAGCAGCACCCAGTGGTAGTCCTAAGGTAAGACGGTCATGTCACGGGACCCAAATTACCGTAATGAATGGATTTAACGCTAAATAGTATTGTCTTAACACGATTAAATTGTTTTGCTCTTTAATTTTAATGAGGATGTAAGATATTAAAATATTTGCAATATGACGATTTGAGGATATACAGTTATACATATTATGAAAGTCGGTTGAATTCCTCTTTCATGTGATGTTAAAAAGCAGTTAACCTGTCACATGGAAAATATGTGATAATACCCAATCTCCATACACCTCAGTTATTTAAAGCTTGATTTAAAAACGACAGGACCTACTGATGAACTACTGAAATGTTCATTCAAAAGATTTTCCTCAAATGAACGGGGTAGAAATCATGCTTATTTGTTTACACTGGCAGCCATCTTTGGTACGAGTCCCTTCTCGATGTCCTCTTTATCTGTCATCCATTCTCTCCCATTTCCTGTGTCTGTTGTCATGACTACCGTTGCCTTGGAGAGTGGAGGCGATCTAAAAAGCGAAAGCTGAACCATGGATCTAGTGGCGGTAATATTTAATTCATCACCACGCCAACATGAGCAGGATCACTGAAACACAGACTGAAGAGTCTAGACTAAAATAAATAACTAAATATTTTCAAAAATGTGGATCAAAATAATCCAGCTTGTACTCTAATGTGTACTTTCATTTAGTAGTTAACGGATTTGTATACATTTAGAAGTAAAACCTAGAAAGGATTTAATTCACACTTTTTTTAAATACGTTTATAATGTGTTGTCATTTTTATTTCACAAGGTAAACATGTTACTCAAACTGAAATAAGTAATTGATCCGTTAAACTTCACAGCCTCATTGCACAATTTCCAAGACAATACATTTCTGTGGTATACAATGGCTCTTGGCCTGTGCATTTCTCTCCTAGCTTTTCAACATTGTGTGACCAGTGTTTGTTGCAACAAAACCAAAGGGAAAAAAAAACAAACAAGCAAACTAACACTTTCCACGTACTTTCTCCCTTTCACCGGCGCACACAAAACAAAGGGGTGCGTGGGTGAAAGCTGATTTTTGTTTTCCATTTAGAGCGTGAGCGGTGTGGAATGGGGCGACGGTGTGTAAGCCTCATTGTTGGGGCCCTCTCGCAGGCTGTCTATGTGGTAATTGATCTGAAACACTCCTCTCTACCTCCATCCCTCTCTCCTTTGTCTCGCTCTCGCCCTCTCTCCCTAGCCATAGTGCACAGATTGACCACACACATGTACGCGAGGGGTTCTGAAGATGGAAGATAGAACCAACGTTTTATTTACTCCACTGAGTCACTGATCAGTGCCATTCCAGTCCCCAGACTTTGGATCTCAGGGATCAGACTAAGGACCGAGCTTGCTTGGACCGAGGGTAGTGTCGTGTGGAGAGAGAGAGAGAGAGAAAGAGAGCGAGAGAGGAGGGGGGTGTTTTGTGTGTGCCAACTGGTTGGCTAGAGCTTCACTCAAGTGGCCTTCCCCCAAGGCTGGGGAGCCATTTGTGTTTGTTGTCGCGAGGAGACACTTGAAGGGGCCAGGAAGCCGCAGCAGCTGTGTGGACGCCGCTCATCGTCCCTGGAAGACAGATTGTGATTTCTCTCACACACACACACACACACACACCGAGCGCAAAGAACCCTCTCTGGAATTATAGTGAACTGAAAAACCCAACGACAATGTTGATTTACGGCTTGAGTGCTCTTTCGACTAGAAACGGATTCAGTGACGAGGAAACAAGCAACAGGCTTTGTGTTTGATGATGATTTGAGTGGCTCATCGGGACACTTGTGTTTTGAGCGCCTGCGAGTGTTATTTATTATTGAACACGTCTAGAAAAATTGTATGTGTTGTTTGGACGATCCAGCATCACTATTGTTAAACTCCCGTGAGCGTATCGGTCCCTGGTTTGGCTCCTGAGTTCGGTATCAGGTGATACCGCAGTCTCTCTTGGTAAGACTACACCTCAGCTGGACCCGAGCGTGGCAGGTGACCACAGGCTGTGATGGGTGTGACGGTTCTGGAGCTCCATGGTTCAGTGACGGAATGGCAAAAGATTCATTTCAGCAGCAAACCCAGCGGGCCTAGAGCACACCGAAGATTCTAGATCGGACCGATCCAGTGGGACTGGTGCTGGACTGTGGCGGACAGCTATTGCCTGATCAATAATTAACTTCAATCAATAATTAACTTCAAAGTTATTGTACAATTTACTGAACTGTTTTGAGGGGAACGGGAAGAGAAAGCGGGTGAGAGACCCCAGCCTCCAGAGGGAGAGGGGTGATGATAAAAGAAGACGAGGACTACTACCTGTAGAGAGAAGAGCGGCGACACAAAGATACAGAATAGAAAAACGGACCTCACGTGGCTGACCCCCGATGTAAACACTACAGGGTTAGGGTTAGCATTGAAAGCAAAGTTAGAGCAGGTTGTAGTTTGGAAGAACTACAACGTTAGACCACAGGGAAGGACATACTACTGTGATCAAAGGTAATCTGGAGGGAACCACCAACCGGGACCAGAACCACCCTGTACAGTAGAAGAATCGGAGCAGCGACCAGAGAGCGTGAGTCAAAGGTCAAAGTGCCTCCACCAGCCACAGAAAGAGACGGAGGGAAGTGTGGCACCATGGTGAACACGGGCATGCAGCTCATCAGCTTCACCTGCGCTGTGACCGGCTGGATCATGGCCATCGCCGTGACGACGCTGCCCCAGTGGAAGGTGTCGGCCTTCATCGCCAGCAACATCCTCACCTCGGAGGTCAAGTGGGAGGGCATCTGGATGAACTGCGTGTACCAGACCACGGGCCACATGCAGTGCAAGACCTACGACTCCATGCTGGCCCTGCCGCCCGACATCCAGGCGGCGCGGGCCCTCATGTGCGTGGCCATCTTCATGGGCTGGCTCTCCTGCACCGTGTCCTGCTGCGGCATGAAGTGCACCACCTGCGCCGGCGACGATCGCCGCGCCAAGGCCGGCATCGCCCTGTCCGGGGGCATCCTCTTCATCGTCACGGGCTTGTGCGTGCTGGTGCCCGTGTCCTGGATCGCCAACACTGTGATTCAGGACTTCTACAACCCCGTGGTGCCCACCATGCACAAGCGCGAGCTGGGCCAGGCCATCTACCTGGGCTGGGCCTCCGCCGTCATCCTGATGATCAGCGGCGCCGTGCTGAGCAGCACGTGTCCCCACATGGAGCAGAACGCCGGGTACCGGCGCGGGTACATGGGGCGGAGCTTCGCCAACACCCCCGCCATGGCGGTGGACCCCCCGAAGCCCATCAACAACTACAGCCTGCCGATGAAGGAGTACGTTTAGACGTTTGGAACTAATGGTGGACGAGGGAGGGGAGCGGAGGAAGTAATGGAGGAGGTAGGGATTGAAAAATGGGGGGGGGGGGGAGAGGGGGGCATTAGGATTGGAAATAAGGGTTCTTAATTTAAGGGGGGAAAAAAGGAATGGGTTACTGGTTTTCTGTATGTTGTGCTTAATAACTTATATATTTATTCAAATTGTTGCCTTTTTCTTCACTGTGATATTCACCGTCGTGCTCTGAACATTTGATGAGAAGAAAACTCATTTCACTGATCAGTCCCTGTGGGCTCTGTTTTGAGGGTCCACCGTTTGTCCCTCCACATTCAGTTCGTTGTAAACTTTGGTTTAGATTAAATTACATATAAATTACACTAACGGGAATTACACTATCGGGATTCCCATATCATGCATTACTACTTGATTTGTTCCACTTCACTCCTGGTGTGTGTGCATGTGTGTGTTCTAGAATTTCCTCACATAAATACACAATGATGTTAAGTATCTATTTCCAACAGAACACAATAAAGCGACAATAAAATGAAACTGTTTTGATGAGAAAACTTTATTCCAGCCATGGAATTATTAGAACAGTGTTTAAGAAATTGTCCTTTTTTCCTTTCACATCGCCTGGAAAACCCAGTGACCTTTTACGTGTTTGTCCATCCTTATACAAAATTCCATCTTTGATATGAATCCAATCTCACATTGGATTCGGACCAATATAAACGTGGGTAAACAATCGATTTTCATCCTAGGTGACACATTCTTCTTACTCTCCTTTGTGTGACTCCACAAAGAAAGAGACCCGGAAAAGTGTATCTGAAATTGGACAAAGAAATTAATCCTCAATGTGCTGTATCGTTAGCAAATACCCCTTTTGGTTTAAATAAAAGACTCACACCATTACCGACTCTGTGTGATACTGTTTACTGTGCACCGAGTAGTTACTATTTTTTACCTGTGATATATTCCTCGCCACTAAGTGTCTCTAGAGAGTCCCATCTCTTGGGAGTTGATTCCAGTAGGGAGAGATCGTCGGGCCTCAGGCTGTGTAACAAAGTCTTTCTCTTCAGAAACCTGAACACACGGATCAGGAAATATGACTTGATATCATTTGCATTGAAATGTATATGTTATCCTAACATAAGAACAAACAAGACACACACATGCAGTATTCCTCAATAAAAATGGACGTAAACACAAGGGTACTGTTGTTTGTAGTAAAGCTCTGCATTCTGTAGCCACTCCAGCATGTCTGCGATGGATGGGGCGACAGGAGACCTCTGCGTGCAGGCGTATAGATCCAGAGTGTCTGCGTTCCTCTCATACAGCTGAAAGGCTGCCGTGACATGGTTACTGTTTGAGTCCCTCACGGACTGCAGCAAAACCCTAACACACAGGGAGACCATGTACACTTTAGCATATTGAGGTAGCAGGAAACAGTAGCTCTACAATTACATGAGTTAAATACATCCATTTTTGCATTATTATTTTAAGACAGGAAATTGGCAGTAGGCTAGAACGAATAAGAGAGTTTCATAAAAACTATATAGATCAAATATATACACAGTTGCGGTAGACATTTCTATATTTGGGCAACATTACTCAAAACTGTGAAATTAATTAATAACGTGTTTTATTTATTATGTTACAACTCTCACAGTTTTTCATTGAGCTTTTCCAGCACTATATCCAACGCCTGAACAAGCTTGAAATGAAGACGTTCTTGTAGGTCAGGGAAGGCTTTGAGTGGTGTATTGGAGATGTTCACTTTGGAAAGAGCTCGCAGTTGCTGAGCCAGGTTTCCAACAGACCCGACCAAAGGATTGCACTCGGCCAACACAGAGTGCCATGTCTTTTGATTGGTTTCCAAGTGCTGAAAGCTTTTCCTCAAAGCTTGTTGGAGAGCAAATGACGAAGGCATCGACATCTCACTGGACATTCACTCATATGCTATTTTAAGACACAATATTTAGAGTACGGGGATACGGTTAGGAATTTATAATATAAATTATTATTAATCGATACTATGTACCGAATAATCCGTTTGCAAAACACGTAACTACTACCTGGATGTATAATAGGAAGTTATTACAATTAGCCCACGTTGCTTTCTGCTGCTAAGTCCAGTTTCCGGGCTCCGGATGTCAACATCCTTCGTGATTGGTCAACAACAGGAAGCGGATATTTCGTTTCCCAGCAGTCGCTTGTGATTGGCTGATCGCTTCTATTTACCGCCTACCTGGGTGTGCGCACATATTTCAAAAAACGCTTTGTGGAAAGTCAGTTGAGAGTGTCGTCGAAGATAGTCGGATATTCTTTACGCTACCAGTAAATATAGTTAGGTCAAGCCCAACATACATCCCGGCAGCCATGGCTCCCACAAAGAGGAACACGAAACAAGCCAAAATCAACCCGAGACAAGCCAAAATCGATGCTTTCCTCGAAGACTTCGACGCCGAAGGTAACGTTGACTAAAGTTAGCTTGTGTTTTTGTCTCTGCAATCACTTTAGCACTCTCCTATTTAAGTATCGCGAAGAAGGATGATATTTAGGTATCACCTAGGACACAGTACTCCATTGTAGAACACCAACATTGGGGGGGGGGGGGGGGGGCCATATTAGGGGGAACAACACTAGTGAACTATCATGTTCTGGCCTGTTTGGTTTGTGGCAACCCGGTTCCACTACGCGGTCGTCTCCCCCCAGTGAACACAAGCCGATAGTCACTTTGAGCCAAAAAGGCGTTTTTATTCACGCCGAGCGATCTCTCCGTCTCGCTGCCGAGCGAGTTCTCCTCTCTGCTCACGCCACACCGAGCGATCTCTCCTTCTGTCTCTCCCCTCTCGTTGGCGCCGAGGGATCTCCTCCTCGTAGCGCCGAGGGTCATCGTATCGCGTCCCTCCGGTAAGCCACGCCGAGCGCCACTTATGTCCGCGTCTTTTCCGTCGGCGCACGTGTCGCCCATTTCGCTGTTTACTATCAACGATCGGGAACTCCGGTGTGCAATCCACCGGAGAGCGGTAGTAAATTCCCTCTATCACCGCTCCCCTGGGGCGCTGTTCTGGAGCCGGGTTGCCACAGGTTTTACACTTGATTGTTATTATAACGACCTGCTCTTTAACATTCATATACTTATTTTTTCATCTCTGTAATTGCCACTGCTCATATTGTGTACATTAGATATATTTTCTGTATCACTTGTTTATTTGGTACTTTCTACTGTGGCACCCAAATTTCACGTCCGCGATCAATGAAGTACCATCATCGTCTCGTCTGCTTGATTACAACCCCCTTGAAATGCAGTGTGTGTCCGTACATAACCTGGAGCGTGCGTGTTGCGTTTCCAGTGAAGGCCAGGGTTCTGCATATGAAGGAGCAGCAGAAGCAACTGCTGACGGAGATTGACAACAGATACAACATGGCGATCATCAAGCTTCCGAAGGCCGTCAGGCAGATGAACTGGCTGCTCTTCTTCCGTAAGGACACTTGGTACCTGCCGACCTTTGGGGTCGCGGTAAAGGGGTTCAGTTGATGGTGTTATTAAAGGGTCCCTATTTTACCACCACGTGTGATATAGCTTTTAAAAGCTATATCAAAATGTCCCCTCTAGTAACATATGGGCCTGTCACCCAGATTAATGATGGATAGATCAGTCCACCCGGTGTGGTGTTCTCTGTGGATGAGCTGTTATAACAGTATGTCTCTACTCCTCTCCTTTCAGGCCCAGAAACACCTAAATACGCAGAAGTGGACAACTCAAAGGTACGTTCCCCCTCTGTATCATTATCACAACATCTCCAGTATGTATCACAGCTACAGGGAGCTACTGATGTTCTCTTCACCAGTAACACTATGATTGTTGTGTCTCGGTCTGGATTTAGAAAGAAGAGGTTGCTGAGCTCGAGAACATTTTGGCTGAGAACTTGGCCGCTCCTAAACCGCCCCAGAAATGTAAGTTGCCGCCTGGGCCTTAATGACATGCATCTGAAGTCCATGTAAGACTCGTTGGATACAAGCGTCTTCTAATTGACTGAATAGTAAACACTTCAAACAAAAGTAAACACAAAACAACAGGCAAGTTCAAAGGTGGGTAGTGCTTGGGGCTGTACAAATGCTGATGACATCATCCCTTTATCTGTCCAATAGCGTCAAAGAAGGCTCGCAGAGCCAAGTCTAGTTCAGAAGACGAGAACACAGCACCTCAGAGCACGACCAAGAAGGTAGGTAGAGCTTCCCCTCAACATGTACTCTGCTCACGTTCCTCAAGGACAGAGAGAGGGCACATCCAATCCTATTGGATAGCAAGAGAACCGATCCATTCAATAGAAATCACAGTCTGGTTCAAACCACTTGATCCTGGCGTCTGTGGTTAGGAAGGCTTGGGTCACTTGGTCACAGGAAATGGTTGACTTTGCACAGGATGAAATGGTGTAAACGTATCAGGTTGATGCTGCAACTTATAGAAGTATTGCTAAAGAGTAACATCACCATTTTCTGACTACTTTGTTTACCTTGTATTGTTTTAGTACCAACAGCATGTTTGTGTTTTATAAATGATAAAGAACAAGAGGCAGGTGGTTGGGGTATGGTCTGATCTCTGGTTCTTCTCTCCTCCAGGGCAAGTCCAAGAGGCCCCCTGTCACCTCCAGGAAAACCAGGGTTCAGTCTGTCCTCGGGCAGAGCGCCTCCACCAGAAAGTAAGGCTTGTCACTGGTGGTAGAGCAGCGGAAGGTTTAGTGCTGGTTGAGAGTCCATATCTGATGAGCATTGTTTTAGTGGATAAAACGTGCAATTCTTCATTCTTTTGTTGTGTGTGTGTGTGTCAGGTCCACCAGGAAGCCTTTGGTCACTCCTGCCAGAAACATGCTGGACTCGTCTTTGATGATGGGCGCCACTCCTCTCATCACACCCCGCTTCGACCCCAGGTGAGAGGCACCTTTTATAACCTTTACATGTTGTAGCATGCTTTGGTTCAATGTTCTAACACTGGTCTCCTACCAAGTTGCAGCACAGCAGGAGGTCTGATGAGTTGTTGTGGTTGCAGGCTTCCTAAGACCCCCGGGGTGAGGGTCCCCCGTCACAAAGAGAGGGTGTACAGCATTTCGGCCAACGGCTCTCCCATACAGTCCAGCGCCATGGACATTGTCCTCAACGTTCCCATCGGCAACGGAGAGGTGTGGCTTCATAGGGCTTATAGATGGTTGTTTTATTCTTCTTTAACACAAACGCTACTGGTTGGTTACACTAACCACATCAATTAAGTACCGGTTTATTTGTATACATTTGTTTTTTCTTTAGTATTGATGACAGGGAGGTCTGGTGGCTTGATTATTGTCCAGTATCTGAATTCAGTCTTAAAGAGCCAGTGAACCCACTGTTTCAGCGGGAATTCGAACACTATGTGATTTATAAAAAAAATTGTTTTGAGCTGAGAGTTTTAGGAAAGAGGGGGCCATGTTATCCCCATGGTTACGACCCACGCCAACTTTATACTTTTTTAGTACCGTCGTTGTGTAACTGTTATGAGCGTTATGATAAGAGATGTTGTATTTGAAATGCGCCACACACCGTAGCGTTATACTATAGGTGACCGGGAAGCCTAACCCTTACTCGGACATTAAATAAATTGCTGCTCACGCGGAGTTTCACCATCCACACACACTGTAGCGTTATACAATAAGTGTCCGAAAAGCCCAACTTTATCGTCCCCTTGATTCTCTGTCCACACAAACCGCGCCGCCGGTGCCTCTTGGTCGTGACATCAGACTACCTCGAAAAAGGTAGTCTGACGTCACGCAAAGAACGCCACCTGCGTTCGCAGCAGAGTGGAACGTTCACAAAGTGTTTTGGGGAGAATGGCAAAACACATAGGATTTTACCCCTTTTTTTTCCTCTAAATTGGGGACTTATTTCAATAACCGTGATAAAATGACATAGATTACTATATTTACGATCATATAAGATATGACCACGTTTAAAACAAAAAAAGAGTGGTTTTGGGTTCACTGGCTCTTTAAGTCACTTAATGACACCAATAGACCATGTGTATTTGTAAAATCTGGTCCCGGTTGAACTGCCATTGCCAAAAGTGGCCACCGTCAAAATCGTACTATGCCTTTTTTAAATATTGAAATTAACATGGCTGGTGGGAATAAGTCTCGGACTAAGATGCCGTTGGGCAGCAAAGAAGCCATGCTCATTTACATAATTAAAGGACTTACTTTGTGTGTGTGTGCAGAGCATCCAGCTGCTGGCCAGCCAGATGGACAGTGTGGACCTGTCGTCCCTGGATGAGACAAGCCTTCAGGGAATCCGACGCCTGCAGGTACACTAGAGGAGACTGTTGATACAGCTGACTACTATTGAACCATAGAGAACTAATACCGGTCTCTCTTCCTTCCTTCAGAGTCGCCTGGCAACACTTTTGTGAGCAGAGAGAATGAACGGACCTCAACGGACAGACTTGTAAATAGTGCATCTGCTGTATTTCATTTGGGAATACTTGGGAACAACCATCCTCATGCATTGACCTCCGTAGATCCGATAATACTGATTATCTGGTCAGCTATATCTTATAGATATAGCTGGATTCATCAACACGAATGTATGTGAAACCTTTTATTTGAAGGCCCTGTCAAAAACTGTTTGAATTTTTTTAATAAAGCAGTCCTTTTGGATTTTACATTTTAGGGCATTTATGAGTCGCTTTTGTCCAAAGCAACAACCATTCATTCACACACCGACAGCGGTGTCAATCATGCAAGGCGCTGTCGGGAGTTGACTTGCAACCTTCCGGGTACAAGTCAACCCGCTCTACCTCCTGAGCTGCTGCCGCCCTAGTCCTACATGTCATTGCGGATTGCAATTTTTTTTATTTTTAAATAGAATTTACCAGCTGATAATTTATGAATGTGGTTTCTGTATGAAGTGCATTATGTGGATTCCATGATACCGTTTGATAACCAGCAGATGGCAGCCTTGTATAAAGATTTCAAAAGGGTAAACTGTCTTTCTCGTCTGTTCGTAACGCACAATCTGCATTAAAAACCACATAGATCTTTGGGGCTGCTAAAGTAGCCCTATAGATATCAGAAGGGATGTTCAGTGCCTTGTCTGGTTTACATGCTTATGAAAGCTTGTACATATCCCAAGTGCGTGACAGCATGAGAAACGCTGATTTCACCTGCAATATGGGCCTCGAGCCTATGCCAAAACCTGTGATCACTTTCGACAACACCGCATAGGTGTGAATGTACAACTGAAACTTTTCCCACTTGCATATACTGAACATCCCGTTCATCCTGAATGACCATCACCAGCATGCTTATTTCCATTAGCGCTGTCCGTTCTGTGGCTTATTTTACAAATGAGACGCCGAGGTAATTTATGCTGCAGCTAAAGCGTCGAGCGGGCGGCCTGCTGGCAGCCGCACCTGCGCAACTTGGTGCGCCGTCACGCCGCACGGCCAGTCGGAGTCTCGTCGAGCCTCGTTAAGCGTGATGGGTTTGTCAAGGGGCTCTGACCTGGGAAGGTCTCGCCAAAGCCAGACGGCCATAACGCGCTATACCAATCCCAAATGGACCGCCCTGTGTCATCATCGTAGGCCACCACGGCCATTATGCAGACTTTGGCCCGGACCTAGCGAGCGCAACTCGCCCTTAAACTCTCATCTGCCGTCTTCTATGCGGGGAATGACTGTCGCCGTCAGAGGTAGAATTCACCCCCGCGTCCCCGCTGTGACAGATGTTGCGGTCAGCGGTGCGTGCCGGAGGTTCAGCTCCCTCGCTACCGTAACTCCGCGTCGCGCACCTGGTCTACTTAACCATCCAATACCCCTGGATTCTGCTGCGGAATGTGTTTGGGTCTTTTTGTATTGCTCTAGGTGGTTGGAAAATTGCTATTTTGCACGGATGGATTGGTTTCCAGTGAGGCAGTGACAGGTGTGGTGTGTGGATGTGGATGATTCTAAGGTCAAACAACGACCCCGCTTCATAAATCATCCGTGGAGACGAATCGAGATGGATCTGGGGAGGGGGCGGCAGACGTGTCGTGACGTTATCTCGCAGGGAGAGCAAAGTTATCACATAAGCTCCCTTCTGATATTTAGTAGGCCTACGTGATTCGGATGCAGTGATTTCATCGGCGTGCTCTCGGCAGTCTTACGGCACGTTGTTATTCAGTTACGTTATGATCAAGTTAAATGAGGAGATCGTTGGATACACGATCAATCTTTCGGTTGTGCTTTAAAAGTCCCCTGGTCTTGGCACTGACTCTTCTGTTATACAACGTTTTTAATAAGCCAGCAAAGCAGTGTTTGGAAATTGGAAAACTATGTACAAAGCTTTTGGATAGCCTATTAGATGTATTCAGAAATATTCAGTTTTCATAGTGAAAATAGATATATATAGATATATATAGATAATATATTTTCTTTCATATCAAAAGAGAAATGAAATCCCTTTCAATGATGATTGTTTTTCTAAATAATTCAACTGAAATCGAAAATCAATCCACATTGTTATACAATCACCTTTCTTTTGCACCTTATTCCTCACTATATATTTCCTAAATCCGCCAGCCTTACCACCATCATTGAGGTGAACTCTGCTTATCCCTCCCCCTCCCAGAGGGGGAGCCCTTAACTGAGTCCCAGACCTGGGGGTGGGTAGAGGCAGTTGAAGGGGTGTGTGGGTGGGGGGGGGGGGATTGCCAAAATTCCCTGCCAAGACGAATGGCCCAGGCGTAGCCATGTTGCCCCAGCCAAATTAATTCTCTATCACGTCGCTCTGCCCTATATACCTCATCCGTCAAGCGCTCAGCTAATCGATTTTATTCACATCAACACACACGTGTGCACAGTAGACACACACGTCTGCCCCCGTTTCACTCGGTTCAGCGTTATCCAAGCGCGAGACACTTGTGGGCGTGTCAGAGAGAGTTATTATGGGTTTGGGGTTTTTGGCGGTGTAATGTTGCCAGGAAACGGACAAGTACATCTCGTCAAGCGCTTTACTGTGTCTGAAGTCAGCAGGTGAATACGTGGGCAGGGGAGAGAAGGTTCGGTTGTAGGGAGGAAACGGCCGATCGAGTGGTAGGGGCCAGAACACAATGCATTCTGGGGTGTGGCGTCGCTCCGATGGCACCATGATGTAGATTAGGCTATCTCTATTACCCCCCCCCCCCCCACCCCCCTCCATCTTGCTGTTTGGAGAGGAGGAACATCTGTTGCCAACAGACACTGTGTGTGTGTGTGTGTGTGTGTGTGTGTGTGTGTGTGTGTGTGTGTGTGAGAGAGTGAGTGAGAGTAAGAATCTGAGGGGGCGTTGAAATTTAAATAATAAGGTTTGCTGGGTTGAAAGGCAGCAATGGGGGCTGGCAGCATCTGCTGATGGCGTTGAGACCAGAGAGACCCCAGCGTTCTGCTGAAGAAGCAGGAAACCATGGAGATGAGACCAGATTAGGACACTGTGGAAATTCAACTTTGCCCATTTTCTTAATGCGTTTTCTCCCCGTTTGGTCTTGCTAATGGCGAGCACGTCCGAAGCTACATGTCGGAGCACATGCATGCGAATAGCGTGTGTGAAGCCATGTGCCCCTGTCTTCCTCTCACGCTTCTAACAGGCTTGCCGACAGTACAAAGATGTCTAGACGAACCAACAAATACAATACACAAAAGGTCCATAATGACATCCATAATGACATAATTCTGCATTGCTTTTGGATTAGACAAGACCCGAAAAACCTGCTGTATGTAGAATTCCGGTGTATTGTTTAATGTTTTTAAAACATAAAAATGTATGTTGTCCAGCTGTATTGATTGTGTTTGAATGGGGGTGATGGGATCAAATTTTCTTCAGCTGAATGAAAACCCAGAAGTAATAGGGTTAGCGTTAGTTAATTTCCTGTGAGGGTACTTTTAGTTGCCAGCAATTAACGAAAACGTCAAATGCTAGATATGTTCCTCATCTGCCTGTCTTCAGGAGACTGCACTGTCTTCTTCACTGGCATGTGCCTTAATCTTGGAGCGGATGGATGAGCCTCTCAGATAGAGTTCAGAGGATGTGACGGAAGGGCTCTTCCTGTTTGAGTGGGCGCTCCTCACACAGGTGTTTCAGGGTGTAGCAATGTCCAATTTACTACACGCCACCTAGGTGGCTTTTCCCACTCCACCTAGGTGACTTTCCTCGGGCTCCTCCAAACGAATGGACACAGGGTGGTGATGTTGAAAACCGGTTTATTGTTAAGGTTGCATAGAATGAAGCATGCGGCTGGTGCTGTCATGCCGGAGAGCTCTCACTGAGTGTGTGTGGTGATGGCTGGTTTAACCTGTGCACACTGATTGCTCAATGTGCAACAGGTGTGCAGCCCCACCCAGCCCCAGAGTCCAATCAGTCTGACTCGGGCCAGGTGAGGCTGCTTAAACCAGCCACCATCCACACACACTCCCACACAGGGCTTTTGTGTTGTATCTCTGTGATTTTAGCAGCCTGTCCTGTCATCCAATGACACAATGTAGGATGGTGTACCAAGGCAAACAACCTAAGGCCTGTCCGTCGCTGCGCCGCCGTTCTCCGCATCCATTAAAAGCTCAGGAACCAACACAGGATGTGACCATATATGGCGCCTGGGAGGCCAACAAACCCAAGTTTGTCTTTGAGAAACAATTAAAGGGCTCTTTATAGCACTCCCACGTCTCTTGCCTCTTCCTCCTCAATTGATGTTTGGTTTAGCGGGGCCCTTCTCTGTGTACAGCAGAGCCCTCTCTGCTCCCCATCGCCCGGTTTAGCTGCAGAAATACAGCCCCGGTGAGCGCGTCAATTAGGTGTAAATGACATGGCAAATTGGAAAATTAGGATGGGAGAGGGAAGGGTAATTTGCTCCAAAATGGTCTAAAACCAATTAATTAGGAGATGGGAGGGGAAGACAAAAGGCTTCAGGTCTCGCGTCCTCTAATGGAAAAAGAAAACGCTCTTTCACTCATTGTTTTCTCTTTCTAAACTTCTTGCGGATTCTGCTCATGGAATAAACGTATTGAAATCCATACCGTGTATACAAAACGAGCATTGGAGTATGCAACGAGTCTAGAAATTGTATTCTTTACTTTAAAGTGGACTTTGTGGGGAGTGGTGAACTTCCAGATCACTCCTCAGTGTGTTTCATTCTGCCCTGCTGCCAGTGAGACTACCCAGCATGCACCTTTCCTGGCTCTAGATGTGCTCTCTGGCCCAGATGCTAACATAGCATAGCCTTCCCCCCCCCCCCCCCAAGTACAGAAGCCATTTTCCCCTGGGTTATGCACCCAGTGTCGCAAGCCTTTTCCAAACAAGGGGGGTAAAAAGGAAGCCATTTAAGAAGGAACATTATACATATAAACAGCGACGTCGTCTGCAAAGAATGCTAGCAACGGTTTAATGATGTGTGTGAGGAGGAAGCCCTCAGGAGCTGGCCAAGGCAGGGTTAGCAGACCGCAGCCTCTACTCACCACACTGTGAAATCCTCCTCTTCCTCCTCATCATCATCATTGGGCTATGCTGAGGCCCTGGAGAGGTTCGGGTGAATGAATTAGAAAGTTGTGGAACAGCGACTACAGCAAAGGGTTCAAAGCAGGTTCTTTTCAAAGCAGAGGTGACCTTGGAGAAAGTATCCTTTTATAGTTGCCGTGGTCACTTTCTCCTTCGCAGTAGTGTAGCTCGGCCAGCTCATTAATCATTACATGCCAGTCGTTCTGCTGGAGTCACATAGGTCATTTTTTTTATATATTAATAAAAGAAACGTCATGGACGGCACGCACACACACACACTACTACACTTCACTTTTGAAACGGGCTACAGTTTTTCACATAGCAACAGCGGGAGATACAACATTCACGTGTCATAGTTATTGTGAGACACAGCTGATTCACCTTATATCTGTCTCTAAATCTGTCCCTTCAAAATAAAGGCACCCACCCACTCAACTTAATCTCAAAGCGATAGAAAACCTTGTGGGAAACATTGTTTTTAGATTTGGAACTGTTCCACTTCTCTCTAAGGATTTTTTACACGTTTTATGGTTTTAATTACTGCCTCTTTCACATAATTATTCAATTAATTGTTTAAAACTCAATGGGCCCCTAGAAATTCACAAGATGGCCAGCGGAAATGTTACACATTGCTACTTTAAGTTTCCTGGTTTCCCCAAATATTCTTAAAGGTTTACCCACCCAACTAACGTCTATGGTGGCAAGGTGAATAAGGTCTTTAGACTGACCTTAACTCTGCTGGCGTCTAACCCCTAACCCCTGATCTCATCAACCGTCACCCACCAGCTCACAGAGAATCTGGAACTTAGAACTGAGGTCCTGAGATTAAATCGGAAAAAGCTCAGTTAGTAACTCCCTCCACCACAAGCTGGTCTTGACGCGAAGAGAGAGAGACAGGGAGACAGGGAGACAGAGAACGAGACAGAGAGCGAGAGAGAGAGGGAAGGTCAGAAGACATTGTGGTAAACAACAGCTTCCTCTCTCATTCCCATGTCTCTCACTCCTCGCACGCCCACTCTTCGCACGGCCACCATCGCAGGGAGAGAGATGCGGTCTCACACCACGTGCACAAGAAACCGGGATGTTATGAAGACGCCACGCCATGTGCACAGATGCTGGCGTGCGTTTACACACATGCACACGCTAGCATGTTAAAGTAAATACACGCACACACATGGAATCATATATAAATACACACACACATTCTCAAGCACATAGGCTTCAAACAAATAGGCCACACACACACACACACATACAAGCATAGACACACACACACACACACACACACACACACATACATACAAGCAAATACACACACACACATGCACATGCACAAGCCCATACAAATATGAATACAAACACACAAGCACAAATATATACACAAACATGTGCATATGTACACACACACACACACACACACACACACACATACACAGAATCAAACACACAGCTTCCGCCCAGGCCAATCAATCCATGGTCTACGTCTCTTGTCGGCGTGTTTCTCTTTGCGGTGTTGAGACGCCGGGAACAAGGTGTGAGTGAGAGGAGAGAGAGAGACTGGGAAAGTGCTGACCTTGCTGTGAGCAGAAGAACATAACGCCGGCAGAAACACCATCTCCCTCCACTGTAGATCTTGGCGTTGTCAACCCCACTCACACAGCACCCCCCCCCCCACCCCAACACAGATGAAGTGTTCTCTAAAGTGCTTTCATCCGCAGCCTAAAGAAGGAATGTACCATTTATTCTCAGTCGTTTCAGAAGAGAAGGCAGCTTGCAATGTGCACATTCGTTTTTTTTTTTTACAACAGGGATGCTATCTTAAATGAGCCAATGTTTGGATACATTCATCTTATGCTTGTTCATTTAGCGCAGTTGTTCGCTCCCAACGTTTTTCCGACCCAACTTCAACCCAAACTTCATTCAATCACTTAGCCCCACTAAGTGATTCGGTGTTGTATTTCACTCGTGGCTGTGAGTCATCGGGCAGTATGTTTGCATATACGACTTAGCGGGACCTTTCAAATGTTTGACATTATTTGACTGTTTTTCAATTTATTATCAAAAGTGTATAATCTGATACCTATATCCCAATAGGTCAGCAGTCTCCTGTGGCACCAGGTCAGGCGACCCCAAATGGGGTCCACAGACGGGACACCCCGATTTGCAGTATTCCTGGAAGCTTGCACCACAGCAATCTGGGGCTCAGGGTGAAAAACCAGAGCCACTCTGTGTAAACCAACAGCTAAACGAAGGAATGAAACCGAGAACACAATTATCCTCAGACGTGCAGCGTGCGCTGCACTAATGGCAGGCCTGCACTTCACTGGGATGACTGGGACGACTGGCAGAGCTCATTCAGTCTGACTGATTGAGTCACATTGTTGCACCTGCGCAGCGGGATAAGCACTGCTCCTCTGGCGGCAGCCAGCTGACAAACCCGCTGTCCTTCCTCGCCATTTGTACCGCCGTAATTGACAGCGGACAATTGCGCTCTCGCGTTCCACACACAGGCCTATACGTATAAATAAAAGATGTGGAGGCAAAAAAGAAGGAAAAAACAGATGTAGAAACAAGAATGCTTGCATAATTGCGTGTTCAAAATAAACATGGCCCCGGCAACCAGATATTCATTCTCTGTCAACTTTCTTCGAGTGTGTGAATGTGATTTTTTTTTTTTTTTTTTACTGAAGTGTGCTGATGTTATTTAGACTGACTCTGTGAGGTTTCTCCTGTCGACGCCCACGGCGTGGCGTCAAGCGAACATGCACAGCTCACACACACAGATCACACACACAGATCCACAGATCACACACAAAGCTCACACACACACACACACACACACACACACACACGCGCGCGCGGCTGCCAGGTGAAACCGTGCACCGCTGCGACCCAACCGTCCCTTCTCCTTTAATGTTGGACGCAGTCGTAAACGATGACATGATTAGAACTTTCTTTGTAGTTTAGCGGCGCCTCTTCTCTGCGCAACCTAGTAATGCATCAGACCATTCTGCAGCCGGGTCCATTGTTGTGCACTGGGCCAAGTCTAATGGCGTATGACGCGTCGGGCGGAGAGAAAGATCGGCCTAATTATGTTTATTGTAGTCTAATAAGCGTGTTGGAGATGATGGCACAGTCGGACCAAAGGACAGCGCAGATCACTGAATAGACAGCGCAGATCACTGAATAGACAGCTGCCCGTGGGCTTCAATCACACACCAGCCATTAAATCACCTTAATTATCACAAATACGAATCTTTGTCTGTCTGCGTGTGCGTGCGTAGCTCTCATTTTCTCGACTTTGAAGAACCGATATTATCGTCTGTTTTTAAAAAATTGTAAAATGTTCTTGGCTGAGACCTTTTGTCTTTTTGTACTTTGTGTCTTTGTGTAAGGGAAGGCCATTTGTTTTACACAGTCTTTTTAAGGACGTCAGGCGGTTGACTGAGAGGAGCTATAGGGGTGTATTATACAGTCTGCATCCACTCCTGAACGTTTCACTAGAACCATATCCGTCCATCCCCAGAAACAATCTCCATCCATTCTACACGCCTGGAAACGCATATCACATGACTATTCGTGTACACTGCGAATGCGTTTGCCGGTGCAAACAGTAAGCCCATTGTCTACTCTGCGGTTGGTTGCTGAGTTGCAGAAAATACTACGGCAGAAGAACAGCAATGGCCGAAAAGCTAGACCCGAGATTTCTTTGCTTGGACAAACGATGAGCTGTTGAATCCATCTCAAACGAAAAACGTATTAGTGTGGATGTGGCCTGAGAGTTGGGGTGCAACGAAAACCCCCTTCGAACCCACCCACCATGACTCCCGCGGACTCCCGTTGTATCTCTCGCACCATCTGTCCGCCTGTTTCCCCTCTCTCCCTCTCTTTTCGCACCGCGAGAAGTCTAGTTTCAGTTGACAAGGCAAGGGCAGCCATTTTGGGCCCAGGCCAAACAGAAAACTGGGAAGCACCGCTGCTGTTGCCTACGACGGCGAAATCAACGAGCGCAACGCGGCGTGTTGTTGTGTGGTGCGAAATGTGCGCGGTAGGAGGTGATGGGCAGGACGAGAGAGAGAGAGAGAGGTAGAGAGACTGTGGGTCAGATAATACACAGATAAAGAGATCGAGAGAAAAGGAGAGGACGAGATGGATGTAAATAGAGCGAGTGTGTGTGTGGACGGGGGGAGCTGTGTATACCATTCTCAGGGAGGTAGACATAAAAGATAAAGAGGTATACAGATAGAGAGATTGGGAAAAGAGAGATAGAGTATGTGTGTGTGTGTGTGTGTGTGTGTGTGTGTGTGTGTGTGTGTGTGTGTGTGGATGGATGGGGTGAGGGGAGGAATACCAGAACAGCGCCTGAAACACACTTTTTTTGCTGACCTTGTTAAAAGAGACAGGTAGATCCACACAGCAAACAAAAACAAGCTGAGCGCTAAACTAGAGCACCACCCCTAAAGGTCAGCCTTGGTTATTAATCACTGTCTTGTTATCACACCTCCAATAATACATAAAATACTAAAAAGTAACTTTGAAGAGGGGGGGGGGGGGGGGGGGGGGGGGGGGGGTGCGTTGAACCGCGTCCTCAACCATTACATAAACCCCTCGAGAAGCAAACAGGAGCTGGGTTTTTGATTTCGCTTCGGTGTATTGATTTGAACCGTTGCGGTGTACTGCGCTAGTAATAAATGAATGTGTGGTCTGATGCTGGATGGGAGGTGACGCGTCCACTGCAATATGTCACACACACGCACACACACACACACACACGCGCATGCGCACACATGCACACGCGCGTGTGACAATACTGAATAAACTGTTCCTGTGGGGGTGGAAAAGAGCACATGCCAGAGGTATTCCAATAGAATAAACCCACACACAGGAAACATGTCCACTAGGTTTTGTACTGTTTCAATTTTTTCGTCAGTTGAGGCCGTCTTGGTTTAATAAACTACAGCCAAGAAGTGATTAGTAATCATAGTAATAAAACACGTTGTGTTAGTATAGCACCTTCTAAAACGTACGTTAACATTTAGGTTAAAGGAATTTAAAGAAGGGTAAAGAGACTAATATGGGGTTGATAGGCATTCATTTATGAGTAGGCAGGGGGTTGTCAATAACAATAAAAACAAAATAAAGATATTGCCTTTGTCTGAGCAATATGCCGCAACGTTGGGGGAGAACTCTATATCAGAAAAGCAACACTCGCTCTCATATCTTCCATGTCTTTGCATGCTCGCTCGCCCCCCGGCGCTCTGGAGGGTTATATTACACAGCTGAGCCTGTCTTATGACAAGCACAAGCAATAAAAAGCCGTATTTGCTTACTTATATCCAAGGCATACCCCAATAACAAAAGGTAAATAAAGTAGAGAAAGGCAAAAGGCTCTGTGCTCCACTAAGCTATGTGAGACAACCTCGACAATGCAGATAAAACAGAGTTGGCTCTTTACTCTTTTATTAAAATAGGAGGGGGGTTCTCGTCGCGGATCAGACGGGTTTAAGATAAGCAGACCTTGCGTCAGATGCAGAGAGCAGTTAAGGATGTTAAGAATTGGAGGACAACTAAAACAGGGTTTAAGTTCTTCAGTTAAGGCTTTTAGCAGATGCTTTTATCCAAAGCGACGTGGAGTGAATTCAGATAGGCCTACATATCATTTAGGAGGTGTGGGTTAGAGAGTGAGTGTGTGTGTGTGTTTGTGTGTTTTTGCATTTGTGTGTTTTGCAGCTTAAATCTCAGATATCCCATTGCTGCTACAGACTTCGCCGTCGTACATGGCCTGCATGCATTGAATATGCAGCAGAACACATATTTTCAGTCTATCCACGAACCCAATCTAAACTCATAATTACCATTTTCGTCTTGTGTTCACTCGTCCTTCATTTGTCCACGTTAACACTTCCTCTTTCAACTCGAGGCTATCAAGTCAACAGCCTGGATCGTTTTTTCTTTTTTAAAGCTATTAGACACAACCAGAGATAACATTAGAAGCAGTGTGGTACAACGCTACGTAGAGACTGGATCGTATTAGCGGTCTGTTGTTAGTTACAACCTCTGTGTCCGCAGTCATTAGCAATAAGGTGCTATAAGCTAGCCAACCCATGCTGTGAAATGACTTCATTACAACGCGAATCAGGGTTTCATTGGATGAATATTTAATGTAGCTGTAGAGATTGCATCCTGGGTTAAATTCTTGGATGGATTGAATTCGATTGGAACGTTATTCATCCCCGAGGGGAAATTCGATTGTAACAGTGGCACACATTATAAATAAAACAAAATAGAAATATAGAAAGACTAATAGGTAATTATAAAATAGGTGGAGAGGGGGGATTGGGTCCAGTTGGAGGAAAAGAAAAACAGGGTGACCTTGTAAAGGCCGCCGTTGTTAACGAAAGGGAAATTAACAAAACGATGAAAACGAAACGAGCGTTCAGGAAACGCATTGGCAGCCACCGGCGGAGTTTCCTGCCAGGTGTGATATGGATGAGCGGAGCTCCTCGCAGAGCGATGCGTTCACAAGCTAGCATTCCCTGGCAGTTGGTTAGCGATGGCGCTTGGCGAGGGCGGTTGGTTAGCAGTCACGATGGCCGGTTGTTATTGAAGGTCACGTCGGAAAAAAGACGGTGTATTCAGTTTCACTGTGCAAATGTTTGGTCGCACACAGAGCTCTTTGTCAGCGTTGCCACTGTGTAGAGAAGAGGGGAATGTATTTAGGACTACACAAACTGCCCAGGACTACAAGACCCAGAACTACACAGACTACTAAGAAGAACATACATGTATCAGTGGGTCTTGTTCCAAAGCCTACTACTTACAATTTGGTAGCTTAGCAGACAGAAGAGGCTTCTATCTAGAGTGACAGTGCATTCAGATACATGTCACTGAGACGCAGGTAGGTGTTAGGGCATATTGCCCAAGGACGCCTACTGGTAGAGTGTGGACATTGGGGTTTAGAAACTGATAACCTGTCAGCTGGGAGCAAAACACCATGACCACTACACTATCCTGTGTCATTCTTGAGTGTTGCTGTCCACACCTGCTGAAAACACTTTTACTGCCCTGATGACTTGTGCTCTGGAGGTGGTGGCGCCACAGTGTCAGAACTGCACCATAAATAAGATAAACTACATCTGTGTTGGGTCCCAGCAGAGGAATCCATCTTGAATTCACCCTGCAATCTTGAAAAGTTCCCTGACAAATATGTGGCATGGAATAGCATTCTTTTTTTTTGCTTCCTTATGTCCTTGCACTATTTTTCATGCTTCTACCTCTCCAACTCCATTCCCCTCTCCCTCTCCCTCTCCCTCTCCCTCTCCCTCTCCCTCTCCCTCCCCCTTTCTCTCTCTCTCTCTCTCTCTCTCTCTCTCTCTCTCTCTCTCTCTCTCTCTCTCCCTCCCTCCCTCCCTCCAGGCCAGGATAAGAGGTCAGGAAATGGTGTGTGTGTTTGTGTGTCCTTCATGAGAGCGTGTCCCTAGGTGAAACGTGCTATCAGATCAGAGCGGAGGAAGCCCAGGGATCAGGGCTGAACCTCTCCCCGACCTCGGAGCTCCCTGCTCGGGCGTGAGACGTACTCTGCGGTCCCTCCCCTCCCTCCCCCCACCCCAACCTCCATCCATCACCCCCTGGTTTATAGGGTTCCCCTGGTGGGTGGAGGGCAGGGGTGGTGGAGGGACCAGAGAGAGATACAGAGGGAGACAGAGGTGAGAGAGAGAGTGAGAGAGAGAGAGAGAGAGAGAGAGAGAGAGAGAGAGAGAGAGAGAGAGAGAGAGAGAGAGAGAGCGAGAGAGTGAGAGTGAGTGAGAGATAGTGAGAGGCGATAGGTATACGATTTCAATTTTTGGGTTCTTTAACTTACGCCTTATTTTTATATTGCTTTTTCATATTACTTATAGATGTAATATATGAAAAAGCTACATATATATGTGCTTTTTCATATCTTGTGTCAGTACATTGAGAGGGCCTGGAAACCAGAGTCATTTTCCTCTTACTGTATATATACCGAATATGAAAAGCACTTGTCCAATAAAAACTGATTGCCAAAAAATCTTGGGTTGGACAGATGACATAGAGGAGGAAGAGGAGAGAAATAGGGAGAGAAAGGAACACACACACACACACTTTCCATACTACAACTCATCTTGCCCCTACGTGTCGCAAAATAAACCTTCCAACCATCTATATAATGTACATATATGTGCTTGTACACGCATGCACGCCATGATATGCACACACACACACACACAAACACACACACACACACACACACACACACACACACACACACACACACACACACACACACACACACACACACACACACACACACACACACACACACACAACCCCACAGAAAAGCTCACAGACACCCAGCATTTTGTTCCTCTTCTGCCAATAGAATAATGAGCCGATAGTAAAGATAAAATACACAAGGAATGTACAGGAAAACCACTATGATGTATAGCGTTTGATGTATAGCATTGCTTTTATCAGTAATTGGACACGACGTACGTGTGTATTTTGATGTGGACCAACATAAAATATATGATAAATTACTGTTGGCTACAAAATGGCCTAGTGGCTGGGATTTCTTTAAATTTATTTCTAGATTGTTCTGAAACACAGGGATGACAGAATACAAGATGTAGATAGTTGGAGACGACCCATACTCAACCAATCATCGTCTCAGCAGATCGTTAATAAGATAAGATGTGCTTTATTAATCCCAGACGGGAGATTAGGGTATGGTAAAAAATATAGTAAGAGGTTCTTCTGATTACCTCTTCAGGGTTTTCCATGATGGGCAGCTCGTTAGCTCTTGGTTTGTTAGCTGTGGATTAGTTAGCTCTTGGTTTGTTGTAAGCTTTGGTTTGATGGGTTAGTGGGTTAGTTGGCTCACACACACACACACACACACACACACACAATCACACACACACACACACACACACACACACACACACACACACACACACACACACACACACATCCATAGCCAAGTTTGTACACACACTCTTAATATATTCATCCCTCCAACATCCATCTCTGGACCAATCTAGTACACCTGTGTAGATTAACAAACATTACTTTAACTCACCAGTCACTTTAACTGACTACTAACTGACCATTGCAGTGTCACTGTAGCTTATCCTTTGTAGAATCGATTTTCTGTAAATAACCGAGCAGTTTCCCTGTTTGAAACCACACAAAAATACACCGTGAAACATCACAAACTATCCATTCGCCTCCGCTATCATGGTACGTTCATTGTGTGCGTCCGGGTTTCAAACCCATACACTTTCCCTCGCCACACACACACCCACACACACCCCTGGGGGGGCCGTGCACGCTCACAAACGTGCACGCTCACAAACGTGCACCGTGAATCATCTTTGAGTGAATAAGGTCGGGGCTTCTCACCTTTCAACCTCCAACCTTCTCTCTCCACCCCTCCATGACCTGGAGCTATGGGTGGTGGTGATAGTCCAACCCAGTATCAGATGACGGTGGGGGTGGTGGTGAAGGTGGCGGTGGGGAGTTAATTATTTTACTCCATGTTATGGAGGTATGGGTGGTGGTGACGATGATGGTGACGGTGCTGATGAAGATGACAGTGATGATGATGGTGGTGATGATGATGGTGGTGGTGGTGATGAAGTTGGGGAGTGATTTATCTCACCCCTTGGGGGATGAATTCAACTACTTTTCTGTCTTTAATGAAGAAAAGGAGAGAGGAGCGAAAGGATGTGCGGTATGTGTGTCTTGTGGGTGTGCGTGCGTGTGTGTGTGCACGTGTGTGTGTTATTAATTGGACCTTTGAGTTCCTCAGGCGTCAGCAATACGCCGTAGCACCCATCTTGTCGTTAGCGTTCGGCCACTTCAGCAGCTTCCCCAGCTGTGATCCGGGGCTGTTCGTAGCGTCCAGTGCTTTACAGCCAACATTAAAACAGACTTTTGGCCCTGAACACGATCCCTTCTGGCTGGGATTCAAGACAGAGTACAGGTGTAAGGGCCTCATTGGTTACAGCTGGTCAGCTCTGGTTAACACAGGTCAGAACTGGTTACGGCTAACGTTACAGCTGGTTAGCTCTGGTTAGCGCATGCTATGGGGGGGGGGGGGGGGGGGGGCTTAGTTTGCACTGGTTACAACTGGTTACAAATGATTAGCTTTGGTCAGCAATGGCTAGCATTGGTTAGAAGTGGTTATCTCTGGTGTCCACAGCCTAGAAGGGATTAGAACTAGTTTGCACTGGATGCATCTGGTTAGCTTTGTTGCCTTACAGCATTACCGATGGATATACCAAATGATATTCTTGCTTGTGATACATCTCTCATTAAGTCAGGTAGGCCTCCTTAACATAGGGGGGATTGAAAATTGTCAATTGATTGTTCAGGACTTTATTTGCAATAGTGGGACGACTTTTCATTGTTGTTATCAAATATGAATGCTATTCAGACTTGGCGATGCAATCACTAAAACATTCATTTCCAGTCTGTAGGTCTTTCTCACTGGTCTCTCAGTCATACAAAAACAATCTGGCACGTCTGTCTTCCAAACACGTCAGATCTCCCCCACTTCCTCCTCCTCCTTTCCTCCACCTCCACCTCCTCTCATGGTGTCCATCAGTCTCTCAAAGCCTCCAGTCTCCTCTAACAGAATCGGTTATCCTCTAAACTTTCCCCCACGACTGTCCAAAAAAACGAAAATAAAGAAAATCCCCATTACTCGCGATCCCCCCTCTCTCCCGGCAGCTGATCCCCGTCTATACCCCGGTGACCTTGGGTATTTCCCATGCATCGAGGAGGATTTATCCCACCTCCCCCCCCCACCCACCCTAACCTCCACACCCACCCGCCTCAGCACCACCCTTGTCATCATGGCGAGCCGTCAGCGGGAGGCGGCCTGGCCTGGTGGGGCTGACAGCCAGACACTCACCTTGGTGTCAGACCAGGCAGAGGAAAACAAGCTCCGGGCAGTCTGACTCTGACAGGCCACATTACCTCCGCCCTGCGCCATGCGTAGAGGGCAGGGATGTATGTCCTGACCCTGTCTGTGTGTCTGTCTGCCTGTGCGTCTGTCTGATCCCCTCGGAATGGAGGGAAAAGTCTCTGACTGTCTCTGACTCTCTGTCTACCTGTCTGTCTGTCTGTATGATCACCTGTTTTTCTGTCTATCACTCTATATATCTGCCTCTCTCTCTCTCTCTTTTTCTCTCTCTGCCTGTCTGTCTTTCTGTCTGTCTGTCTGTCTGTCTGTCTGTCTGTCTGTCTGTCTGTCTGTCGGTGTCAGTCTCTATCTGCCTGCTGGTCTACCTGTCTCTCTGCCTGTCTGTATCTGTCTACCCGTCTGTGTCTATCTGCCTGTTTATCTGTCTCTCTCTCCATCTGTCTGTCTGTCTGTATGTTCACCTGTCTGTCTCTCCAGCCTGTGATCAGACAGACACAGACAGACAGACAGACAGACAGCCTCTGGTGGCGGGGGAGGTGATGACATCATCCTCTTTTGCTTTATTTCTCCTCCTTGCATCAATGAGGAGAAATAGCCTGCTGTTTCTCTTAAGGGGGTGGGGGGGAGGAGGGGGGAGGAATCTCAGCTTCGGGTCTGGTCTGGTCTCTCTCTCGTTCGTCTGTCTGTCTGTTCTCTGACGTGTCTCCTTCTCTCCCCCTCTGGCCTCAATGCCTCACTTTCACTCTTGATCTCCACTTTCCTTCCTTCCTTTCATCTTTCTCCGTACCTAAATTCCTAAATCTCCCTCCCTCTCTCTCTTCTAGGCTGCTGTCGGCTGCGGCCCTGCCCCCTCCTGATACTTCATCTTTTATGTCTCACTCACTTCTTCATCTTCACTCTCCCTTTCCTTCTCCCTCACTCCCTCCATTCCTTACTTCCTTCCCTTCCTCTCTCCTTTCTCCCTCCATTCTGACCTACCTTCCTTCTTTCCTTTCTTCATCCCTCTTTCTCTCTGTCCCCCTCCATCCTTTATGTATCACTTACAATCTCTTCCTTTCATTTGTCCTTCCTTCCTTTCCTCTTTCCTTTCTCCCTCCCTCCCACCAACCCACCTTCCTTCATTCTGATCGCTCTCTCTCTCTCCCCTCTCTCTCTGATCTGCTGTCTACAACTTTAACCTCCCCCCTCCCCCTCTGTCCAAGATCCCTCCAGCTGATTGGCTGGCCTCTAATTAGAAAGTATCAATTAAAGTAGCAGATCACCTGAGTTCATCTGAGACACACTGGTGGGCTGCGGTCCACCTAGTTAAAACAGGCCCCTCTTCTCCTCCCTGTATCTCTCTCCAATTCTCTCCTCTCTCCTCCTTCTCTTACCCTCTTCTCTGTCTCTCTCCCTCTCTTTCTCTCTCTCCATATCATCGCTCCCCCCCTCCCTCCCTCTCCCCCTCTTCCACTGCCCTCCACCTCACTTTCTCCCCTCTCCCTCCCTCCCTCTCTACCCTCTCATTGGTCTGGGGCCCCGGGGCCTATCAGGGTCCAAGGGGCGATAGTAGGAACCAGACGTGGGGCCTCCATCTTGGGGCCCCCAGGAAGAGGCTGATGACTACTTAATGAGCCCTGGGCTGCAGAGTGACACGGGGAAGTGGTGGGAAATGGTGACCAGCAGTGGCCCCTGGCCCTAATACCTGGTCCTTATCACCATGAGGCCCCTGGGATCCTCTGGGAAAGAGTGAGGCAGACAGAGAGGGGAGAGGAGAGAGGAATGGGGGGAGGGGAAGAAGGGAGGGGAGGGAGAGAAAGGATGGGGGAAGGAGTGTGGGAGGGTGAGAGAAGGATGGGGGGATGGACGAGAGGGAGGGAAGAGGAGGGAGGAAGGGAGAGAGGGAGGGATGGACGGAGGTAGATAATTGGTGAGAGCGATGTGGAGCGTGGGGGGGGGGGGGGGGGGGGGGGGGGGCAGAGAGGGGAAGAAAATGGGATGAGGCGGGGAGGGGAGGGGGATAGCCCAAATTATAATATCCCCTCTTTATACAATATTAACACCCCCTGGAGCACTATTCAATGGTGAGAAAGAGAGAGAGAGAGAGAGAGAGAGAGAGAAAGAGAGAGAGAAAGAGAGAGAGAGAGGTTTGTGTGTGTGTGTGTGTGGGGGGGGGGGGCGGAATGTGGCTTTGAGGATGAATAGCAAATTAACTGCATCAGCAACGACTATCAAAATAAAAGCCTCCTTATTCATAATTGAAGCGGACAATTGAAAGACAGAGTTTAAAGTGGGGAGGGTGCAGCTGAGACATGAAGAGAGTAGTCCCTCTCTCCTTTAAGCATGTTTCCACTCCTCTGCGTTCGCTCGTTTCCACTGCTTCAGCGGCCGTCAATTACGACGCCACGCCACATTAAAGGCGCGTGTGGTCCCCTGTAAAATGGAGGTCGTAAAACCATCCATTATTGCCGCTTATCTAAACCTTTCCAGCCCGCTGCTGATGTCTGTCCGTCTGTTTAATCACAAAATCTCACGCTGGAAGAAAACGTTTTAGCATTTTTACAATCATCGTTTCATTTTGCTTCTTCGTTTTCGGATATCGATCCAACCTAACATTCTTTTTAATGCCTTTTCAGACCAGAGACGCTGGGTGACTTGAGTTTTCCAACTTGGACGGCGGAAATGATAGAAACTGGAAGCACGCCGTTCCAACGGAAAATCAAGTTCAAGCTGTTGAGGAGATCCAGAACCAGAATGAAAACTTGAGCCATGGATCCACAGCAGCGGGAAGTCGTTTGCAAACAGGGGGTGCGGATTTCAAAAAACGGGCCAGGCCGACGGCTGTTGTGTTATTCTCCAGAACTCACAGGAACGCACCCCCAAAAAGAAACCTAACCAAACAGCCCACACGCAATCCAACGACAAAAAGAAAAGAAAGAATCCAAGCTAGAAGCTTAATGAGACCTGACTAGCTAGAAGCATAATGAGCGCTAGCTAGGAGCATCAGCAATGCCATGAACAAGGTTTCATTCAACTTGACCTACGACCGTCAAGTTAACGTATCTACGGAAAGTTGAATTTGCATCATCTCAATATTCATGTCTAACTTAATATTCACGAATAAATGATAGATTATTGCAAAAATATCATTAATATATAGATAAGTTATTACTCATATATAATATAAATAAAAATCAATATTTATTAATTACATTTCTACAATTTTCCTCCTCTCCAGGGGGTGCTGCAGCCCCCCCCCCAGCATCCCTACTTCCCGCGGTACTGCATGGTTCTCGCAGCTAGCAGCGGCTAACAGCTTACTTCCTACATCCTGATGATGCAATTTCTCGCTAGCAGCCCATTGGCTGACAATCCTTTGGACGCTCCGATCATCACTCTCAACTGCAGCAGTGTGATCTACTTTAAAATAACTTGACAGACTTTACATATGGTTGTGTACGATTATCTTTTCGTATATAAAGTAAACAAAAAACAACTGAAAGAGCTATACGTGGAATCTTTACCTGAGGTCCCAGAGGACATAGTCCCATAAAGCTAGCTTGAAAACAAAGTTAATTATGGCCTGATTTGAGTTGGTTTAAACTCCATCCTGTGCTAACATTTCAACAGAATGTTATCCCAGTGCTAGGCAGAGATCCCCGCCCAAAGCAAACAAAGCTGAATTTATTCTCCATAATTCTGTACGTTTATAAAGAGTTTACACAGTGGGGGTGGGGGGGAGATGGGGGATGGGGGGGGGGGGGGGGGGGGGTAAAACAACAAAGTCATAGTTTTACCTCTGACTAATCAAACTCGTATTATTGATTTGCTGTTGCAATGGGAGTGAGATGAGACGGTTATATATTTTGAGGCATATATTTTGGTTTTTCGGTAGTTGGAAATCTGAATGTGTGAGTTGCTGTACAGCCAGAAGGCAATGTACCAGACACTCATGCATAATGAATAACTACTTGGATTCAGTTGCAAAGAGAGGGAAAGAGAGGTGAGGAGGAGAGAGGAGAGGGGGAGAGCAAAGAGAAAGGAGAGAATGATGGGAGGAGAGAGGAGAAAGAGGAGAGAGGAGAGTAGAGGGAGAGAAGGTGGGATGGAGAGGAGGATGAGAGAGGAGAGAAGAGGAGAGAGGAGAGCAGAGGGAGAGAAGATGGGATAGAGTGGAGGATGAGAGAGGAGAGAGGAGAGGAGACGAGACGAGAGGAGACCAGAGAGGAGACCAGAGAGGAGACGAGAGGGAGAGGAGGACAGAGGGGAGAGGATGAGTGGAGAGGAGGAGAGGTGAGGAGGGGAGCAAGGAGACAGGAGAGAAGACGGGAGGGAGAGGAAGAAAGGAGAAGGAGGAGATGTGAGGTGAGTTGGGGAGGAGGAGAGGTGAGAGGAGGAAAGACAAAGAAGGAGAGAACAAATTTGACTAGGACATAAGTTTGGGTGTTGGAAAACTCTTGAACACCAGGAGCAGTGAAAGAACAAGGGAAACTAGGCCAAATATGTTTATGTGTGTGAAAGTTTGAAGGTCAAGCCGTGTATGCATGTAAATGTAGGCTTACATTTGATGTTCCATTTGGTCTGCGCATTTAGTACATTTAAACTTAGATGCTTAGATTGTGTGTGTGTGTGTGTGTGTGTGTGTGTGTGTGTGTGTGTGTGTGTGTGTGTGTGTGTGTGTCTGTCTGTGTGCATGACCCGGATTTGTTCAGACACTCATTAGTGGTGTATTAAGAAATGTCTGAAGTTTTGAAAGTAAAACCCCAGAGAGGGAGGGAGAGAAGTCAAGATACACTGAGACAGAGCAAGAGATAGGAAGAGAGAGAGATTCAGGGAGATGTCAGAGAGAGAGAGAGAGAGAGAGAGAGAGAGAGAGAGAGAGAGAGAGAGAGAGAGGGGGGGAGACGGGAGAGAGAGAGATGGGAGAGGGAGGGAGAGAGAGAGAAGGAGAGAGAGAGAGAAAGAGAGAGAAGGGGGAGAGAGATTGGAGAGGAAGGGAGAGAGAGAGATATGGGGAGAAAGAGACGGGGGGGAGAGAGAGAGAAAGATGGGGGTTCGTTCTCTGTGTGAAAGAGAAAGAGATTCCACAAATCAAAGTGATTTTCCACTCAGACAACCATGAACCTTTTCAGAGGCTATGTGTGTGTGTGTTTGTGTGTGTGTTTTTGCCTGTGTATTTGTGTGTGTGTGTGTGTGTGTGTGTGTGTGTGTGTGTGTCTATGTGCAGGTATATGTGTTCGTGCACATGCAAAAAAGGGAAGTTATTATGACGACAAAACCGCTAACGACATGCGCAGCGTGAACACACACTTGCAATTGGCGGTTTAATCAGCCAATCAGAAAGTCAATACGTTCCGCTTGTAAATTAAAACAAAGCTGTTTACATTCTCCAAACGAGGCTTCACTGCCGACGGATAACAAAAACCAGGTGTTTACAGCCTCGGCGGCCATGTTTCATTTTAAAACGTCCCCCCTTTCATTACACATGATTGTTTTTTAATCTCCCCACCTCCCCCCCCCCCCCCCCAACAGTGTTTTTGAGTCGCACCGCCCGCAGAGTGCGACGCGGTAATTTGTCGTTAATATTTACCTTGATTTACGTAGACGACGTCCTATCTGAGGTTTGTCACCGGTCATTACCTTCAGCTGAATGGGTTGTTTTCGTGCTTGTGAGTTTGAGTGTTTCTGAAATGAAATGCTAATACAGTTTGAATGTTGTAAAGAAATAAAAGGGGAATATTAAAGCGGGGGGCCTCCGTTTGATCCCCTTTCAGAAAGAAAATCGGAGGACTTTCTTTGAGAATATTTCTCAGAAAGTTTTCTAAATTCCTATATTTAATACAATTTCTCAGAGATATTTTCAGTGAGTGTTTCAAATGACAAAGAGCTCTTCTATGATTGAAATAAATGCTGCAATATTTGCGTGTTGAATCAGGAGTCTGGCCCTTCGCTATAGGGAACTGTGAGAGTGTGTTATTCATGCAGTTGTTGACTCTGTATTTGCTTTTGAATGCCGACAGTCATATTCACTCTCACTTCAGTTTCCTCTCTGATTCTCTCTGCTGACCTCTACCTGAACTCAGCATATTTATTACTCATAAAAACTAAATGTTCTCGACTCCCAGCCAAAAAGTACCGGGGTCGATCTCTCCAATACCCACAGTCCACCTGTAGGCATCCTCACACACACACACACACACACCACTTTCTTTCTCTCACAGGTTTGCACACACACACACTTACACACACACACCACACACACACTCACTCACACACACACACACTCACACACACACACACACGGAGTAGCTCCGAGTAGCAGACCCACCAACCTTGGCGCAGGGTTTCCTCTCAGGGCCGAGGGAGAACACTGATGAATACCTCTACACCCTGTCATCAATCAGAGACAGACCCCCTGTACCCCTCTGTCTCTCTGTCTCTCTGTCTCTCTCTCTCTCTCTCTCTCTCTCACTCTCTCTCTGTCTCACTCTCTCTCACTCTCTCTCGGTCTCTCTCGGCCTCTCTCCCTCTCTCCCTCTCTACCTCTCTGTCTCTCTCTCTCTCTCTCTCTCTCTCTCTCTCTCTCTCTCTCTCTCTCTCTCGGTCTCTCTCGGCCTCTCTCCCTCTCTCCCTCTCTCCCCTCTTTCTCTCTCTCTCCCCCTCTTTCTCTCCCCCATGCACCCCCATCTCTGTCGGTGGGAAGGACCCCCCAGGGACGGCATGGGACTAATAAACGGACCTGTGGGCTGGTCAGAACCATCCGCTGTGTCCCGCAGAATGGCCAATTTCCTCCCGGTATTAATGACTTCATTTATCGATTCATGTGGTGTTGCTGTGGATCGGGCCAGGCCGTCGGCTGTCGGCCGTCCTGGAAGTACCGGCCGCTCTGTAATCCTCCAGAACTCACCAGATGGCCCGTCTGCCCCTGCACCACACACACACACACACACACGCACCACACACCCACACACACACACACACACACACACGCACGCACACACCACACATTGATGTGTGTGTGTGTGTGTGTGTGTGTGTGTGTGTTTGAGTGTGTACGTTTGTGCCTCTGAGTGTGAGAGAGTGAGAGAGTGTTTGTGGGTGAGTTTGTATTATGTCGCATTATGATGCTTTTCCAGGTAAATATGGTATTAGCGCAGGATAAGTAGTGCGATTCCATTGTTCATTTGATTGGCTCTTGCACAAGTGACGAAACACGCAGCATTGCTAACTAGTACTGTGTTTTAATAATGTTTGAAGGTGTAGTGGAAGCTAAGTTGATTCGATTTTCACACTAGGTTCGAAATGTGAATCATTTGACTTTTATATCACTTTTGCAAATGAGTGGACTAGGTGAAAAAGTCAAAGTGTTTCTGAAGAAGAAAGTCTATCTTTGGCTTCCTTCATTTAGGCTTCAGGCAGCCATCTTGGATTCAACTTTTGATTGCTTGTTTCTTTCTTTCTTTCGTTTTTTTGTTTGTTTTTCTTTTTTCTTTCTTTCTTTCTTTCTTTCTTTTTCTTTCTTTCTTTCTTTCTTTCTTTCTTTCTTTCTTTCTTTCTTTCTTTCTTTCTTTCTTTCTTTCTTTCTTTCTTTCTTTCTTTCTTTCTTTCTTTCTTTCTTTCTTTCTTTGTAGCCTACCACACAGAGCCTTACCTCTTTTCTGTGACTTGGAGTTTGCTGCTGTGAAATAAGTAATGTTTGAGTTGTGGTTGGAGTGTGAACTCCCTCTTGATCTCTGACTGAGTCTGGTCGGGGACAAAATGGAGGTCACCCATGGATTACAGAAAAAACACTGTTTGACAAAATGGGGGTCTCATACACACACACAACCATGCACACACACTCCCCCCCACCCCCCCCCCCCCCCCCACACACACACACACACAACATGACACACACACACAGTCTGACTATAGCAGACTGGATGTGAAGTGCCGCATGTCTTTAACAAGACTCTTGTCCTTGAAAAGAGTTCACATATAATCCATCAGAAACAAACTACAATGAGAGAGAGAGAGAGAGAGAGAGAGAGAGAGAGAGACAGAATGTGAGAATACACTCACAGACGGAGTGAGAGAGCAAGAGACAAACACAGTGGAAGAGAGAGACAGACGCACACACGCAGACAAAGAAAGAGAATAAGAGAGAGAGACACACACACGAACTGAGTCTGAATTTTTATTACTTTTGTTAGGGTTCAAGACACACACACACACACACACAGACACACACGCACTTGCACACACACATTTACACACGCACGCACGCACGCACACACACACACACACACACACACACACACACACACACACACACACACACACACACACACACATGCACACACCTGTCCTCTGTCATTAACAAATAGAGGTCTGTCTGTTCTACACTCAATGTAATCTATTTAGACAACAAGTGTGTCTGTTTGTGTGTGTGTGTGTGTGTGTGTGTGTGTGTGTGTGTCTTTATTTATTTTGTGCTAAGGTCATCAATTTGTGCTTTTGGTAAGCTTATTTGCATCACTTTATAGGTGTGTCTGTGTGTGTGAGTGTGTTTGTGTGCACTTGTGCGTGCATACGTGTGTGTGTGTATGTGTGTATGTGTGTGTGTCTCTGCATTTCAGAACGTGTCAGCTATTCTATGCTAATCAGCCGCTTCGATGCAGTGAACAGGAAAGAACCCGTAAATCTGTTTTTGTTTTACTTTGTAGTGAGACACACACACACACACACACACACACACACACACACACACACACACACACAACACATTCTACAAATCTACACATAAACAGAACCTTACACAGCAATGATGAAAAGTATGTATGTCATTATCTCTCCCTCTCTTTCTGTTTCTCTCTCTCCCTCTCTCTCGCTCATTCTCTATCTCTTTTTCTTCCTCTACCTCAATCTCTCTCCCTATCTCTCTCTCTCTCTCTTTCTCTCTCTCTCTCTCTCCCCCTCATCCTATGTCCCTCTCTCCCCCCAATCTCTTGCTCTCTTTCTTTCTCTCGTCTCCTGTCTCTCTTCTCTTTGCCCGGTACTTTACTTCATGGCTCCGGCATGCTGACATTCCTCTTCATTCCTCTCTTCCTTCCCGGAGTGTGTCTGGTCAGATCTGGTGTGTGGAACGTGTAAACCACGGGCATCTAGCGACTGTTCCCTCCTCACCAGACGGCTGCTTTCAACTGGTTCAGAATCACACAAAGTTTTGGTTGTTCGTTTATCTTAACACAGACGGTAATTAGTTGTGAAAATGAAGCTTGTGCCATGCATGAGGCCTGGGCGTGTAGTGCGTGTGCGTGTGTGTGTTTGTGTGCATGTGTGTTTGAGGTTCATCACTGGATTAAATAAAATCCGAATGTTCGACGTGTAAACAGATTCTGATTAGCAGAATCAGGGCCATTTGGGTTTCTGCACACACAAAAACACACACACAAACACACACACACACACACACACACCGCACACATTCGTCTGGACTTGTCACAGACAACAGAAAAAACACACATCTATAAATATGTTATTTTGTTGGATCAATGTTTTGTGTGTTGTTCAGCAGTCCAAGTAGTTCGGTCAAATATTGGAAAAGGAACTTGACTTTGGATCTGTGTTTGTCTCTGTGTCGCTCAGACCGTATCTATCAGTTTATTCTTTTTTCACCTGGAATGTGAAGGCATCTAAATCGATGGTGCGGGCCTCACCCTTGATGCCTGATGATTGATGGGGGAATCTGTGATTTATTGGTCGTGTCTGAGGAGCAGGCCAGTAGCAGGTAGACTGCTATGTCCCTGTCAGTTAAAGTCCTGCCTGTAGTTTTTTATTTTGTTTTGTTTTCTTCCTCATCTCTCTCTCTCTCATCTCTCTCTCTCTCTCTCTCTCTCTCTCTCTCTCTCTCTCTCACACACACACTCTCTCTCCCTCTCTGTCTGTCTGTCTGTCTCTCTCTCTCTGTCCTTCCCTTCATCTTCTCTGTTTCTTTCATTCTCTCGTTCTCTGTCAGCTGCTGTTTGTTCACAGAAAACAAAGTGCAGAGAACGACGATAGACTCTCCTTCCATCTGTCATACTGTTCACACTCTCTCCATCCATGGCATCTTCTAATTCGTCCACTGTACGTTGTTGTGCTCTTGCTGAGTGGAACTATTTCTTCCATTTCACCCTTGTTTGTTCTGCGCTCAATAAAGTTCTGTGATGATTGAATATAGTACTGTAGACAGGAATATCAGGGGGAAGAGGTTCTTGGTTGAAATGTATGAGAGTTGAGAGTTTGTCGGTTGAAATCCGAAATCCTCACCAATACATGAGTTTTTACACCACCCCAACTGTCAGAATCCGCCTCAATTCTGCGTAGACGGTTTTGCATTTGAGTTGTCTTGTTCTGTATCAGGCCTGACAGCTGAATGAACAAAACCATGCATTTGTGAAACCTTTTTCCCATTTTCATTATTTCTTTTCAGATTTTCTCTTCAAATTGTGTTGAGCTCAAATGGGCTGCATTGTACTATCCAACCTACAGGGGGTGCCCTTTGACCGCAGAGTGACACTTATTTGACCCGTTAATATAAATATAAACGTACTTTACCACACCTCATCCTCTCTGCTCTTTCTGTCATTACCTCCACCTCTCTCGCCCACCTCTCTCCGTGATGGGCTCATAGATTCTCTGATGGAAAGGGGGAGAGAGCGAGAGCATGTCTTCTTTTTGACAGATGATTTTCGGGCACATTCTGACCCCAAAAATAGCTCTCTGGTCACCAGGGTTGTCCAGACCTATCAATAAGTAACGAAGGCACTGCAACCATGTTGAGTGTGTGAGTGAGAGCACATGCTTTAGCTAGCCGACAGAAACTCAGCATTATGGCAATTTCTGAGTCTCTTATGCCCTGCTGTTGACGCACAGTTGATTTGACTGTGGTGTCAGTCTGCGACCTTGTTCTGTCGGTTTAGCCACCATCTTACACCCCTTTACGTTGCTAACGCTAAATGCTTAACCTAAATTAATAGGTGAGTGGAAGGGCACACAAAATGGCAGAGGGTGTATAAAGAAAAAATACAGACCGATATAAAAGTCCACCCTATCTGTTTCCCAGACGGGAGGGGACGGACAGGCAGAAATGAGAGAGAAATGAATGAAGATGTCTCAATGATTGGCCATTTTGTCTCCTTAACAAATGACCTCTCTGCGTTTCATAAATATCCTCCTGACCAAACAGGTGACAGCACTACTTCATCTAGTGTCAGGAGACACACACTCACACACACACACACACACACACACACACACACACACACATATACACACACACACACACACGCACACACACAAACACACACCACTTCCGGCTGGGAGAAGGATACCACCTCCTTTGTGTGTGTGTGTGTGTGTGTGTGTGTGTGTGTGTGTGTGTATTAGAGAGAGCGCGAGAGAGTGAGAGAGAGAGAGAGAGAGAGAGAGAGAGAGAGAGAGAGAGAGAGAGAGAGAGAGAGAGAGAGAGAGAAAGAGACAGTGTGTGTATGTGTGTGAGAGAGAGAGATAGAGAGAGAGAAAGAAAGAGAGTTGCAGTGAGAGAGCTTGTGTGTGTGCTGGTACATGTGTTAAAACAAACACGCCAGAAAGCACACTGATCTCTTTCTTGGTGAACACTTGTCAAAGACACTTAAAATGCATCTAATATGCATGACATGTGTGTATGTGTGTGTGTGTGTGTGTGTGTGTGTGGCTGTGTTTCGACGTATGAAATAAATAGATGAAGTTGTCAACTACTGTGTGAAGTATACATGTAGAAAACACTCGTTCTCTTTTTTTCAGATTTACACATACACACCCACCCACACCCACTCACACACTCACACACACACACACACACACACACACACACACACTGACACAAAACAGTCACTCTTTCATCCTCTTTCAAATGTACACACTTACACACACCACACTGACACATACACCGCTTTCTTTCTCTCACAGGTTTGCACACACACACACACACACACACACACACACACACACACACACAAACACACTTACACACACATATATACACACATACATACATACACACACATACATACACACATACACACACACATACACACACACATACACACACACATACACACACACACATACACACACACATACATACACACATGCATACATACATACACACATACATACACACACACGGCCCTCGGCGTAGTTATCAGTCAGAGCATGTCTCCCCATCTTCCCTGCGGGTCCCCCGGGAGACCTCCCTGCATTACGAGCTCAACCTATGGATCCCTATACCCCTGCTGCTCAGGGGCCCCTAACGGTCCGCGCGGCCCCTCACTACCTCCACACCTTCACACCATCAAAACACACCAAAGTTCAAGTTTCAACGAGAGCGATAGATGTAGAGAGATGGAGAGAGAGATATATATAAAGAGAGAGGTAGAGGAAGAGAGAGAGCTAGAGAGAGAGAGAGAGCTAGAGAGAGCGAGAGAGAGAGAGAGAGAGAGCAAAAGAGAGAGCGAGAGAGAGAGAGCTATATAAAGAGAGAGGTAGAGGAAGAGAGAGAGCTAGAGAGAGAGAGAGAGCTAGAGAGAGCGAGAGAGAGAGAGAGAGAGAGAGCAAAAGAGAGAGCGAGAGAGAGAGAGCTATATAAAGAGAGAGGTAGAGGAAGAGAGAGAGTGAGAGCGAGAGAGAGAGACAGATAGAGAGATAAGGAGAAATGTGGTAATGGACAAAGAGTGAGGGACAGAGGAAAGACAAAAAGAAAGAAAGAACGGAGTAAGGGAGAGGAAAACTCAGGGGGGGACTCTCATTCCACACCAGCACACCATCAAAACTATCACACACACACACACTCACACACAAATACTCACACACACACTAAGATTATTCCCTGTCATGCCTCCCCCGTCAGCCTAATGTCCCATTATAAAACCCCAGGGGCCCTGGGACCCCCTTCAGGCCCCTGCACACACAATCACAAACCGCCCCCCTCCCGGAACGAGACCCGGTAGCCACGGTGACATGCGAGGGGGATCACACGTCATCCAATCACAGACGCGGTAGGGAGTAAAGAGGAAACGCTATCACACAAGCAGCATGCTAAGGAAATGATTGTATGCTGACTACAGAGCCTTAGCACACAAGCAGCATGCTAAGGAAATGATTGCATGCTGACTACAGAGCCTTAGCACGCAAGCAGCATGCTAAGGAAATGATTGTATGCTAACTACAGTGCCTTAGCACCCAAGCAGCATGCTAAGGAAATGATTGTATGCTAACTACAGTGCCTTAGCACGCAAGCAGCATGCTAAGGAAATGATTGTATGCTAACTACAGGGCCTTAGCACTCTGCTTGCGCGCTACGTAAACGATTGTATGCTAAAAGGAAAAGCTGCGGGAGCGTTCACATGGTTTATCTGTGACTTTGTACATGTAGAATGCGAGGTGGGCTTAGCGAGTAATTGATTGCATGTAAAAGGATCAGGCTCATGGGAAATACATGTGGAACGTTTTGCGTACTGCGGCTCCCTTCCACGTTATTCGATTTTGCGTGTCGCGGTGCGTGTGCGGCGGATGGCGGGATTTCGATTTAATTGGAAATTCATTTAGTTCGGGGACGCAACGGCATACGGGCAGGTGCACATGGACGCGCACACTCTCCCACACACGTGCACGCATGCGAGCGCACACACACACACACACACAGACACACACGCATACACACACACACACACACACAGAATATGGCAGAGATTGAATTACTGTTGTAGACAACGTTCAAAAGACACTTTAGGTGGTAAGTACGATTTATTTTATATAGCACCACTCACTGATTGAAAGAGAGAGAGAGAGAGAGAGAGAGAGAGAGAGAGAGAGAGAGAGAGAGAGAGAGAGAGAGAGAGAGAGAGAGAGAGAGAGAGAGAGAGAGAGAGAGAGAGAGAGAGACAGAGAGAGAGAGAGAGAGAGAGAGACAGACAGACAGAGAGAGAGAGAGAGAGAGAGAGAGAGAGAGAGAGAGAGAGAGAGAGAGAGAGAGAGAGAGAGAGAGACAGAGACAGAGAGAGAGACAGAGAGAGAGAGAGATAGAGAGAGAGAGACAGAGAGAGAGAGAGAGAGAGAGAGAGACACAGAGAGAGAGAGAGAGAGACACACACACACACACACACACACACACACACACACACACTAAAACACATAGTCGTACCAAGTGAGCAGCGGACGTTTCCAGGCCAGCCTGGACGCCCAGAGGACTGTCTCGCAGCAGCACGGCGGGACACACTGCAACACACCGTCTGACAAGTGTTGCCCAGCCTGAGGAGTACAGTCGAGGAATAACAAACACACCACATAAATACACAGCCCATATATAAATAACAATGCTGGGGGTGTTTAGAGGGCGAGCAGGAAGGGCAAAACAGAGAGAGTATAGCTCGGAGAGAATAGAGTTTCAATAAGAGATGGAGAGAGAGAGAGAGAGAGAGAGAGAGAGAGATGGAGAATGAGATGGAGGTTGAGAGGAGCCGATGGAGAGGGGAGGTGGAGAAGGCAAGAGTGAAGCAAGAGATGGAGATAGAAAGAGAGGCAGGGAGAGAGGAAAGACAGTATGAAATACGGTAAGAAAGAAAGAAATAGCCGATGAAAAGCGAACGCTCCCTCTGTGACATGGAGCCGACTGTATCTGTGTCCAGTGGTTCTCTCAGTCAGCAACAGTACGCCGCTGACTGAGAGAAGCACTGGAGGCAGACTCGCAGGGGGAGTCCTGATCTCTATCCATGCCTCTCTCTGGGACTATTAGTACTGTAGGGCCTCTGTCTGCCAGCAGAGCCTCATGCACACTGACACAGAGGATACCTGGGAAACCACCTCCACTCCTATTCTCCCTCCTTCTCCACCTCCTTCTCCTCTCCTCCTCCTCCTCCCTCCTCCTCCTCCCGCTCCCTCTCCTCCTCAACCCTCTTTCTCCGTCCTCCTCCGTCCTCCTCCTCCTCCCTCTCCCTCTCCTCCTCCACCCTCTTTCTCCCTCCTCCTCCTTCTCCTCCTGCCTCTTCCTCTTCCTCCTTCTCTTCCTCCCTCTCCTCCTCCTCCTCCCGCTCCTTCTCCTCCTCCTCCCTCTTCCTCTCCTCCTCCTCCTCCTCTTCCTCCCTTTCCCTCCTCCTCCTCTCCTCCTCCCATCGTATCCTCAGTTATTTTTATGCCATCGCTTATTTTATTTCCTGAAATGAAAACCACTCATCCTTCACCTCCTCTTCGGTTGGTGATCCCTCTCTCTCTCTATTTTCCGCCCTCTCTTGCCCCCTCTCCCCCTCTCTCTTCATCCCTCTGTCTCTCTTCCACCCCCTGTACATCTCCATTTTCCCGATTTCAATCTCTTCCTTCCAGCTCAGTGATCCCTCCATCTCTTCCTCTCATTTCATCCTACCCTTCCCTCGTCTACTTTCTCGGGGTGCACGACTCAGTGCCCCCCCCCCCCCCCCCCCCCCCCCCCCCCCCCCCCCTGCGTTCTGACAGTGAGCTACATTCAAAACAATATTCCAAACAATAAGGCTGCTGGGGTCTGTCTCTCTCTCTCTCTCTCTCTCTCTCTCTCTCTCTCTCTCTCTCCCTCTCTCTCTCTCCCTCTCTCTCCCTCTCTCTCTCCCTCCCTCTCTCTCTCTCCCTCTCTCCCTCTCTCTCTCTCCCTCCCTCTCTCTCTCTCCCTCTCTCTCTCTCTCCCCCCCCTCTCTCTCTCTCTCTCTCCCTCTCCCCCCCTCTTTCTCTCTCTCTCCCTCTCTCTCTCCCCCCTCTCTCTCTCTTTGTGTCTGAGCAGCCTTAACCCTTCCCTCCCTACTTCTCTCTCCCCGCTCTTTCTCAGGGTCTTGTACAGAGCGCTCCAATTTGTTTTCTAGGTGAACGGCTGTTGGGTTTCACATTTATTCATTCGTGAATTTCTTTCTTTAGTGTTAAGCTTTTTTGCGTTTTCATTCATTTATTTATGTTTGTTTTGACGGCATCCATTATTCGTTTGGCTTTGTCATCTACTCAATATTGTCCATTATCAACTGTCATTTGACTGTGAGAAGTCAGCCATGTGAGTGTAGTGTGGGGTATGAGATAAACGTGACTTACGGGGACCCTGAACCCTACAAGGGGGACTTACAGGGACCTTAAACCCTACAAGGGGGACTTACAGGGACCCTAAACCCTACAAGGGGGACTTACAGGGACCCTAAACCCTACAAGGGGGACTTACGGGACCCTAAACCCTACAAGGGGGACTTACGGGGACCCTAAACCCTACAAGGGGGACTTACGGGGACCTTAAACCCTACAAGGGGGACTTACGGGGACCCTAAACCCTACAAGGGGGACTTACGGGGACCCTAAACCCTACAAGGGGGACTTACAGGGACCCTAAACCCTACAAGGGGGACTTACAGGGACCCTAAACCCTACAAGGGGGACTTACAGGGACCCTAAACCCTACAAGGGGGACTTACAGGGACCCTAAACCCTACAAGGGGGACTTACAGGGACCCTAAACCCTACAAGGGGGACTTACGGGGACCCTAAACCCTACAAGGGGGACTTACGGGGACCCTAAACCCTACAAGGGGGACTTACGGGGACCCTAAACCCTACAAGGGGGACTTACGGGGACCCTAAACCCTACAAGGGGGACTTACGGGGACCCTAAACCCTACAAGGGGGACTTACAGGGACCCTAAACCCTACAAGGGGGACTTACAGGGACCCTAAACCCTACAAGGGGGACTTACAGGGACCCTAAACCCTACAAGGGGGACTTACGGGGACCCTAAACCCTACAAGGGTGACTTACGGGGACCCTAAACCCTACAAGGGGGACTTACGGGGACCTTAAACCCTACAAGGGGGACTTACGGGGACCCTAAACCCTACAAGGGGGACTTACAGGGACCCTAAACCCTACAAGGGGGACTTACGGGACCCTAAACCCTACAAGGGGGACTTACGGGGACCCTAAACCCTACAAGGGGGACTTACGGGGACCCTAAACCCTACAAGGGGGACTTACAGGGACCCTAAACCCTACAAGGGGGACTTACAGGGACCCTATTCCCTAAACAATCTGCCAGCGCTGGCCCTTTTACACCTATCAGCACACAGGTAATACTGACATCTCATAAAGGCCATCCAATCAGAACAGTCAGTGGTGCATGTTAGAAACGCTGCTGCGTGGTCTCAGAGAGATCTGCATCCAGATTGGTTAAATGTATTTGTGACCTCATACATTTTGCTTGTACACCATCTTTTCTGTTTTCTGTCTCTTTCTTTGGGAGGAGCTGCGTTTCATGTGTTGCCATTCATTAAAATGCTCTTCTGATTAAATACTTCTGCAAAGGCTACACTATTGAAGGCCACGCTTGTACACAATATACAGACTTGGCACAAAAACACACCGTTTGAAAAGTTGTTGTGTTTTCTATCGTAGGTTGTGGAAGTCTTCATCATTGTCAGTGTGGCCTTTTAGCAAGGCATCTCATTACCCAGTCACCACGGAGAACAACAGCTGATAATTTAGTATTGACCTTTCAGCGTAGACAGGCATTCATCACACCTCATGATACCTAACATAACATAACAGAGAGCACGGCACAATACAGGAGATTTAGCTCACGCCTTTCATTCCTCTTCTCTAGTCCTCTTCCTTTTCTCTCCCTGATTGGCTGAACAACATTCTAACAGTTTATTTTCCTGTCCTGTCCTGTCCTGTCCTGTCCTGTCCTGTCCTGTCCTCTCCTGTCCTGTCCTCTCCTCTCCTCTCCTCTCCTCTCCTCTCCTCTCCTCTCCTCTCCTCTCCTCTCCTCTCCTCTCCTCTCCTCTCCTCTCCTCTCCTCTCCTCTCCTCTCCTCTCCCCTCCTCTCCCCTCCTCTAGTCTCCCCCCTCCTCTACTCTGCCCCCATCTTTCCTCTCCTCTCCCCTCCTCCCCTCCTCCCCTCCTCCCCTCCTCCCCTCCCCTCCTCCCCTCCTCCCCTCCCCATTAATTTATTTTCCCTGATTAGCTGATCAACAAATCTATCTATCACACTTTGCACATCTGCATGCGCACGGCACATACACATACACAAACCCGCAGGCACACACATACACACACACACACACCCCCCCACACACACACACACACACCACACACACACACACATACACATTTAAAACTCAATTAGACAACAGTCGAAGGTGCAAGACAGCCCCATGTGCCAGAATGTCACGTGTGCCGCCAGCCCCCCCCCCCACACACACACACTCTCACACATTCTCACACACACACACACACACACACACACACACTCACACACACACACTCACACACACAAGGGAGGGCGAGGGAGTGGGGGGGCAGGTTAATGTGATTTTGTGTGGATTAAAACAGTGGGAATTGGATGAGAGGGAAAAGGTTGTGTCAGGAGAGACATGATGAAGTGGAGGAGGAGGAGGAGGTAATGGAGGAGGTAATGGAGGAGAAGGAGGAGGAGGAGAAGGAGGAGGAGGAGGAGGAAAAGGAGGAAGAGGAGGAGGAGGAGGGGAAAGGGGAAGGGGAGGAAGACGAATGGCTGTCTGGAGGAAGGGGCAGATGAGATTGGATAGAGGGGAGGAGAGGGGGAGGATGGGGAGGTGCAGAGAGAGATGTAGGGGAAAGAGGGAGTGGAGAGACCGACAGCAGAAAGAGGGTGGTGATGGTGCTGTGTGTGTGTGTGTGTGTGTGTGTGTGTGTGTGTGTGTGTGTGTGTGTGTTAGGGTGGGTCTATATTAATCCATTAAGGAACATGTTACCTTAATCATATTTGCACTCCTCCTTGGACCCCCCCCCCCCCCCCCCACACACACACACACACACACACATCCTCCCCCCCTCCAGTCTCAGACTGGATGATAGCGATGACCTCTATCTCAGCGCTGGTGTGTGGGCATTCATGTGTGTGTGTGTGTGTGTGCGTGTTTGTGACGGAATACCTGTCCATATGATACACCCTCCTCCTCCTCTTTGTTCTGGAGGAATCTGTAGTTTCCTCTTCCCTGTTTCTCCATCTCCATTCATCTTCCTCTTCCTCCTCCCCATCTTCCTCTGTGTTTCGTCCTTGTGCTGACAGATTACATCGCTGACCGAGACAAATATGGTCACTTCCTCCAACCTCTTCTTCTCTGCTGTTTATCTGCCTTATTGGGCTTGTGCACACAGACACGCACACAAACACACATGAACGCATGCACGCAAACACACACACACACCGTGTGACTGTATTATAAATAACTAACGGACACACAGAAAGGTGCCAAAGAGAACTACTCTGCATGCTATCTGTACTCTGTAATATGTAATCTGGGATAAACACAGAAACCTACTGTATCTCAGGTTGTCTACACCAGGGAAACACAGATCTATTTTATAAAGGTATTATCTTTAATTCTGCAGTGCCCGTTCAAAATGTGTGGAACGGGCCGATTGCTTGGATTCCAGCAATGCCTTGCAGCAATATCTATATAGTTAGATTTAGATAAGTAGATAGATAGCTAGATTTAGATAGAAAGATATATATATATATATATATATATATATATATATATATATAGATAGATTGATTGATCGATATACATATACAGTAGTTAGATATAGATAAGTAGATAGAAAGATAGATAGTAGATAAAGAGAGAGAGAGGGAGAGAGAGAGAAAGAGAGAAGGAGAGAGAGGGAGAGAGAGAGGGAGAGAGAGGGAGAGAGAGACAGAGAGACACAGAGAGAGAGAGAGAGAGAGAGAGAGAGAGAGAGAGAAAGAGAGAGAGAGAGACAGAGAGAGAGACAGAGAGATGGATAGATGGATAGATATGCATACATATGTGCGTGTGCCTGCGTGTGTGCAT